>CM044008.1:11259795-11475661 GCA_024085815.1 Flaveria linearis | reverse complement strand
AGATTCTTGGCATAATGCATGCCAATTTGAACCTTTCAGTGAAATGTGAGTCGCTTTGAGATGAAATGTTGGAAACGATGACGATTACCGTGGTCCGTTAGACTTAAGCAACAGCTTCTAGAATATAATTTCGTAGTAAAATGATTCTAGAATCAATAAAAGACAGACAATGATAAGAAAGGTTAACCGTCGAGATTTAAGAATTCCAAACGTCACTATATGAAACGATCTTAACGCATATCTTGTAAATGTATTTCTCCTTTGACCAACCATCGGTCTAAGAATAATACGATATGCGAAGATTTTGGAATGAGTTTACGATGATGATTAGGAACATTATTAAAAGCAGAAAATGAATCGGTTATCCAAATAACGATTGATGTTTTAACGTCATACCACGGTATACGAATATTTGAAACAGATACAAGTAATTTTCTCAACCGTTATCCCACGTAAGTCAATATGAAATTAGCCCATCGGTCTATAATACACCGATTGTCATCATGACCTCTAAGATAAGAAACATTTTAGTTGAAAGGAAAGTTAAACAGTAGATCCATAGGATCACGAATGTTAGGTTTTGTCATATGTGAAGGTAAGACACTTGGACACATACCAAGTTACGTCTTTTCCTTTATGCCAAACCCATGACTACAAGTTATGAAGGTTTATGAACCATTATATCCACATCGCAATGAGGATAATAACAAGTTTTGTTGTCCAACACCATGATAGAATTTCAATGATTTTCAAGGTTAAGAATTCAAAAGCGATTCAAGAAATGACGCAAACAATAAGAAAGGTATTTGTAAACATGTTTTGCAAAGTAACAAATTTCCAAATATAGATTGCATACGTAATCATCAAACCCATAAGTAGAGTCGAAGAACACTAGAAAGACATGAACACAAGTTGATAATGTCTTTATTTAACAGAAAGATTGTTTAAAAAAAGCTATCATCGCGCAACCAGGTTTTAATGATAACTCATAAGGAAAGTTGATAAGTAAGGAATAAATGGTTCCATAGCTAGACCAAATCAAAACATGAGAATAAAAGGAAAGAAATCGATTTAAGAATTTAAATGCTCCAAGCTTGGAATCAAAATCACTTAAAGCGATCGGGTCTCCTTTCCAGTTCAGAGATCATGCTTTGGCTTGATAGGTCGAAACACTAACATTGTTTCACCCTTCAAGTTACTACATGCTTCTCGTCACTTAATTACAACCTTGGCAAGTTTGAGATCAAGGAATGAGAATAGTCACCAAGGTGTGGTTATCACTCCTAGCTTGGTGGTGTATTTCCCAAAGTATGACTCTTAACTACCAAGCGAGAGGTTGATCCTAACTCATTGTTGAGGATCCACAAGAATAAAATGAGGTAACTTACCATTATGGTAAGAATAATCACTCCTATCTTAACGATGAAGTTTTACAAAAACAAAATATAACAGGATGAACTTCTTCATCAAAATCCAGAATTCACTCCTACTTTGATGAGGTCGTTTTATTTGAGAAAATACCATCCATGAAAATGAAAGTATCATCAAGGTATGGAATTCACGCCTTGGGCTTCATTATCACAAGAAAACAACCGAGGTTTGACATTTGTCACCAAAGTACGGGTTTCAATCCTATTTTGGTGAGATCATGCAAGTTCCAATGAGAATAATTGAAGTCAATCCTAAAGATAAGGAAATCACCCTAATCCAGGGATGAAATTTCATAAAACACACAATTGGAAACCATTTATCAAAACGAATAGAGAATCATCAAAGTAAGGGAATCACCCCTGTTTTGATGAGACAGAATCATTTAGGAGATACGAGTATTCTTAGTCATAGGTTGACTTGCAAACTCTTGCATCTCCCACGTTGCAAGGGGTACGAAGTTTGACTTAACGACGAAAGAAAATAATATCAATTAGAAATTCGGAAAATTTCAAGTTACATCAGTGTAACAAAGGAAAAATCATGCTTACAAGCTTAAGATCAAAGTTCGAGATAGCAGAATTTGTTATGATGGTGTTCAAATCTTGAATAATTTAAATCAGGGAGACAAAATCAAGGACAAGAATGATCCGACATCACAATGAGATGTGAACATTCATTCACAATCGAAGCGAAGACATGGACTTCTCAAGATATAAGGTCAGCCATAACCTTATTGAAGACACGCGTACTTATAAGTGGTCACTCATCTCAAGGGTTTCAAGTCAAATAAACGGATTCAATGATCGAATCAGATCACCATCTACACTTTGCCTAGACAAAGTATCCCGAGATGTATGAATTCCACCTATAGCATTGCATGTTCTTAGTTATGGGACATATCCTTAAGAAGATTTGAGAACCATAAGTAACGGTTTAAAGTTTTAAAGACCATACGGTTTAGATTCCCAATATCTTTGGGTATATTAAAATCCATGTTCACGTTGGTCAAGGTATGAAGATAGTTACATGAAACGCTCAACGGGTAACGGTGTTTAAACGTAAGAGTTGAAATGTAGGATGAGTTCAATATTAAAAAGAACATTATGTAGGTTAAGAATGAGAAGATATTTAAACTTTGGTGATAAACCAGTTCAAGGATTCAAGGATTTTTAAGACACAAAAAGGATGGTTCCATTTGGTAACGTATTATCATTTGGAATCGTTGACACGCTAAGCTAATTTGACCCATTTGCCTTAGAGACTTGTGTATTGACCATAGTTTATCACTCATCCCAGAAATCCCCAGGTAAGCATAACTGGTCTCGCAATGAGATTTATACGATATGCTTGCCTTAGCCCGAAGGCCTTTTGCCAGGAAATCTAGAATACAGGTGTCTATGTGTCACACAAATTTCTTTGGTTCATAGAATCAAAACCTTGATGAGATTTTCATAGATTAGACTAGAGTCTAAGGAATTGAACCCACGATTATAAGTGTAGATTCCACATGTCGTTGAGAATAGGTTTAGGAAGTTCATTTGTCGGGGAGAGTCAAAAAGTCAAAGTTAAGTTTAGGGAGATAAGTAACAATGTTTAGGCAATCCTATGCTAAGGCATCAAATTGCACATAAAAGGCATAGCATTATGTAGCATGCAAACCATAGGTATATTTACAAGAATATGAATATCATTCTATAAGGCTCATGCATAAGCTATAGTCTAGGTCACCATTTCTAATAACCTAAATCCCTATAGTTATGGGCTCTGATACCAATCTGTCACACCCCAACCTTGACGGCGGAAACGTCGAGATGTAAGGGTTACGATTGTTCACAGCCACAAACGCTATTATTAATTCCAAATATATTAATCAAGATTCAATTGTAACAATACAAATAAAAGGCTCAAACAAAGATACATCATGAATACAAGGTTGAAAGTGACAAGATCATTGTTTATTTCTCTAAGTCCAGTCCTAAGTGAGATAAGCTTCAAAGAGTAGAACGCATACTTGGGTTATTCTTCTGAACATGTTAAAAATAAAAGGTCAACATAAAAATGTTGGTGAGCATTCTATAGTTTCAATACGTAGAATATATAAAAGATGGCAATTCAAGTCATAAGTTAGTGAATAAAGTGATTAAGGATGTTATGAACAATGCAACAATCAAACCTTGACAAAGTTTTACAAGTCTCAAACGTTAAAAGTATATACGATTAGCTAAGTGTACTTGGATCAACCAAGCAGGCTTGTCAGGCCCATAGATCTATGACGTCGCCAGGCTAGCAATAGTTAATGATTGTACATATAACACCATAACATGGTAACCACAAAGTTCAACTAACCACAACACACAAGTAAAATGCCATAAAGTTTACAAGTCTCGAATAAGTTTACAAGTGCAATGATATAAGTTAACATGTTTCACCCCAAAGTGTGAAAATAAGAAAAAGGGTATGGAAATACTCACTTGATGTATTGTATAAATGAAGATTAAAAAGAATAATAAGCAACGCTTCAACGTAGTTCTTCACAAGATACTTAAATATATATTTATATTTACAAGTTTTAAGTTATAATAATATTAACGTTCTAACGAGAACTAGGGTTTCAATGGAATTGTGGGGTTTTTGACAAGTAAATAAATTTATATAATGAAATTATTTATATTTTGATTTAATGAAAATAGTTATACCATTTACGAAATTAATATAAAAAGCATATAGATATTCATAATAATTGATAAGGTTAGATATAAAGTATAACCTAAATTTTATAATCTTTTGAAATAGATTTGATTAAACAATAATAACGTATTGCGCAATAGTAATTATTAATTTAAACTATTGTTTAAAGTTTATTTTATAAGAAATAACCTAAAATGACCTTTGTTATAATGTTTAATTAAAAGATATTTAATTATTTAAATTTAAAAAAAATTGCGGAAAATTATTTAGTGTCTTTAAAAATATTTAAAGTTTATAAAAAACCATTTTTATTTTTTCTAAATTTTTCTATAATTATTTTAAGGCTGAAAAGCCTTTTAAAAAATATGAGGGTGCCCGGGTTCGAACCCGGGACCCCTAAGTTTACAAGCGTGTATGGAACCGGTGAACCAAGGCCTCAGCCGCGGTATAAGCCGGTTTCCATTGTTTTTAAACCCAACATAACGAAGAATCCCTAATTTTCCCAACTCATAATCCCTAGAAATCGATTAATCCAAAATTGATGATCAAAACATTGTTGTTAATGTTCTAAAACATAGGGCTTTTGTTCCTAAAATATAAACGAGTTCAAATCAATGTTTAATTACCCGATTTGATTTGGGATGGTGTTAAGAACGTTCGAAGAACAAGCCGCAGCCGTAGGTCCACAATGGATGAGAAATCTTCAATGATAATCAAATTAACTTGCATATAGCTTCGAAGGATGGTCAGGACTAAAAGCCTTCTACCAATTTTGATTAATTTAGCTTCGAACATGGATCTCGATCAAGTTGCAGGTCGCGACCGAAGAGGGTGTTCGAATGTGGTGTTTGTGCGTTTCATACTAAATGTATTCGATGGAAGATTAGGTATGGTTAGACGATCGTGTAGGTGTCTTTAATTTGATTAATATAGGGAGTTAGTGCTCGATTGTGGCCGGAAAAGCGGCTGAAAAAGGGAAGGAAATCGGGGAAGCAAATGGGGGGTGGGGTTTGGGTTTGAGAATTTACACCTTTGGTCCCTCTGGTTTGGTCTCTTTATTATTTTATGTCATAATTTCTATTTAAAGTTTCTGGATTGACACAGAGACCCCCAACTTATATAAACTCCTAGTTTTTTTTATAACTTGTTAATTGTTCAACTTTTATAAATTGTTAACCTTTATTATTATTATTATTATTATTATTATTATTATTATTATTATTGTAATTATTGGAATTAACATCAACGTATTAAACTTAATTGTTTATAAAATTAACTTTTCATAAAAGCCATGAATAGACCTTATAAAAATTTAACAAGGTTAACTTTTATTTAACGAAAATTACGATGTTACAAAAATTCCCCAATTAGGTAGCGCTTGATTTCGTTTTAGGGTTTGTGAATAAGCCGGGGAGGGGGGATCGGTGGTGTGTTTGGTATTGGATTGTGGTGGTGTTGTTGGATGGGTATCAGACAGAATGGTGGTGATGGTGGCGGTTTACCCTTTTGAGAAATTTAAGTTTTTCTATGGTGGTTGCTTCGTCTATGATGGTAACTGATGGCGGTAGCGACATTACTCCCCAAGGACTGAAATGGTAGGCAGCGGCGGATCTAGTGCTGGTCGGCAATGATGGTGGGTAATAGCAGTGGTGGATTCAATCCTCTTGGTGGTGGCTGATTTTTGAAAGAGACGGTGGTGGGTAGGAATTGGGTTTTAAGTTATAGGTAACCACACAAATGGTTCTTGAATCATAAAGAGGCATAAAATTACAAAATTAGTCCCTCAAAGGGTATTTTATTATTTTATTTAAAAGTAACGGAAAAATTAACCCCTGATAGTCTCAATACTCATTTTTGTTATAAAATTAAAAACATAATACCCCAACTTGTTATAAATTAAAAAAACTCTTAGTACTCAAACCTATTATTTTCAATAAGCCACAGGAACTATTTATGTAATTAACTCTAATTATTATTGTTAAATTAATATTTTTACTGTCCAAGTCCATATCTTACTCTAATAAAAGAGTAACTTGAGATGTCACGTGGCAGCACCATAATCATCGAGATGTCACGTGGCAGCACCACAATCATCATCACCAAAATTTTCCCGCCTCTCTCCTCTTAAATAATTACCTTAATTACTAATAATATTATTTAACATTCTTTTACATTTAATAAATTAAAAAAAGAGATCTATTATTAATATTATTTCTAAATAAATAAATTTTTTATAAAATAATTAATTTTTCTAAAGGATAAAACGTTTTTAAAAATATTAAATATTTTAAAATTGGTATTTTCAAAAATTCAAATTTTTAAAACAAAAAATAATTACATTTGGGAGTTATAATAAGGAAATCTTTAAAAATGACATTTTTATATGGTTTGTTTTAGAACAAAATGTTTATTTTTTTAGAAAAAAATTAAAATTAAAATTTAAAAATGTTGATATCACTGTTTTATTAATTATAGTCAGTCATATCGTATCTTATAATATCATTTATAAATAATAATTTTATTATATTAATATGTTATTTATTAAATCCGTGTAATACACGGGTTTGATAAAACTAGTGAATTAATATAGGAGTAGTTTAGATAAACCCACATAGTTAACCACCAGATTATTGGTTATGGCACATGTCAAAAATCAAATTAACCCTACAAATTCTGATCATTACATATGATGTTTCTAAGCTGTTTGACGTTCTAAGCATTACAAGCTTCTAGAGATTGGATGTTGGATTTCAAAACCAGTTTAGTTAATTTATATTTTATAGTTTAAAAGAAGGACATATGAGAGTTTTCATTTCGAGTCTAAGCCATGCTTCAAACATAGATTTTTAGCTTCAATGTCTTAAAATTCAACTTGGATTTGTTTTGAGCGATTTCACAAACATACACTAATTATTTTCTGTTTTTTACATTCACTAACTCATAAAACATAATGAGTGATTTGTCCCACAACTAAAATCTTTAAATTTAAATCCTAGATAGGTACATATTATTATATCTTTATTCTAAAGGATCTAGTAATTGTTGTAAAAAAAGTATTAATAAATATATCTTTCTAGAAATCATTCCTTTCAAAAAAAATCTTTCTAGAAATCATGAAAATGTGAGTCATTCTCATCCTCCTACAGCACTAATCAATAATATGCTCCGATATATAAAGAACCCAATTACATGATACCAACCAGTTTGGTTTAAAATAACAACCAACTAAATTTAACCACCTGCTTTTGAAATTTTCTCACCACTCCACTAGTTCATTAATAATGATTATCAATCAACAATACATACACCAATCTTTGCATACTCACTCAACCATTAACAATTTACTCAATATTATCATTATACTTAACTACTTAAGTATATATTCTTACATCAAAAGGTGTCACGCGGGGATATGTAGTGCTCAAACTTTTTTTATGACATAGAATGTCACTTTTTCAATAAAAAATTGGTCTTGACTAAACACAATAAACAAAACTTACGGTAAACCTAAAAATTAAGCAATGCCATAAGGACCAATATGCTTTTTAATCAAATAAATTATAGAAAACGTAAGTTGATTTTTAAACTATATGTGACTATTTTAGTTGGGTACGAATTAAGACAGATGTAATTCTATTATAAAATTTACTGTGTTCAGATTTAGTTATATATGCTTGAAGAATCGTAAACTAGTTTAGTTAAATGGTGTATATCAACCAAGGTAAATATAATATATTTGTACTCCTATTATTTTCAAATTAATTTTCGTAGTTCTTAATACTAAGTGTCACAATA
Source organism: Flaveria linearis (assembly GCA_024085815.1). Lineage (NCBI taxonomy): Eukaryota > Viridiplantae > Streptophyta > Magnoliopsida > Asterales > Asteraceae > Flaveria > Flaveria linearis. Next base: position 11,467,747 of record CM044008.1, on the reverse strand, counting down.
AGTAAGGTTTTCGAAAGTTATGATATACCCATTGTAAGTTGCGATCCTAAACGATTTAAGGATTTTTTTTAACATCAATTATCCCAGCAACGTAAAGTTTTCTTAAAATCAACCTATAACGTTAGAATTGAAGTTGCAATCCTAAACGACTTAGAAGATGTCTGGTAGTATTTTAATGATTTCATTAAAAGATTACGTCTTAATCAATCAAATGTAAGTGCGTTTGGTTCACTTAAAATTAACTATTAATGGTTAATATATCTTATTAAAGAATAAGTTTTAAAAAAATATTGAATGATTCATAGTTTTTTTTCATTCAATCAAACCTCTTATGACACCAAGTTGCTAAACAATCCTTTAGAGAAAAAAAAATCACCACTTATCTACATCTAGATATTGAGTCGTAAAACTCTTGTATTGTTAGCTTCTTGTGACATTAAAATTCATATACAAATTAAGACACATCAACGCCCCTAAAGTAATGACTTTTATAAGCTGTCGGTGTGAAATTGCTGTCGGTGCGTTGATCCGAAACGCAAGAAAAAGACAAACTTGATTATTTTGATATTTCAACAACTTTCTTTTCCATATTATAAAAACTGTAGTGGGGCTAGTTACCTTATTATTGTTCTCATTACAATAAACAGCATAAATAACGTGACATGTTTACATTTTCTGCTAATTAGTAATTACAGAAAATACAATTGGCTATTAATAATAAATACATTATAGAAAAAAAATCATCGAATTAGACATTTTAACCACCTTTTAAGTCAAAATAGATATTGATTTTTAACCCACTGAAAATAAATGTATGCTAAAGCAACCAATAGAAACGAGACACAAAATTATTCTGAGGCTAATTCAGTTGTCAAAAAACATAAAAACTACAATAAGGTCTAGAAAAACCACCTAATGCATAACTAAATTTGAAAAAGCACCTATAACATGTGATTTGTTTTTATTATTTTTTTGATGTATATCTATACTTTTTTCATTTTAGTGACGTTGAAGTTTATGTAGTGTTTTCTAATATGTCTATTTGTCAATGAGCTAAAAGATTTAATGTATATTTTTATTTAAAGGTCGATTAAAACTTACGTTTTAGTGATATTCCTTACTGAATATAAAAAAAATTAGAGTTAAGTTTTGTTTTGTTCATCGAATTTTGACAAGAATAATCATTTTTTCTTCAAAATATTAAAAATATCAAGTTACTTCTAAAACTTATTCCAATCCAGTCTAAAAGTTTTATCAGTTGTCTCAACTTTAATCCAAAAAATAAAACTTTTGGATTTAAATTGAAACAATTTTAAATTTTTAAAGATAAATTAATATTTTAATCTTTAAAAGAAATAAGTATTTTTATTAAACTTTAAGAAGCAAATTAAATTAATTAAAATAATTATAACAATATTGAATTTTAATGTTAATTAAAAAATAAAATTATGTAACTTTCGTGTCTGTTAGCTATTTCAATCTCACCATTGTTAACAGCTGGAACATCTTGTATCAAATGCAATAACACCACACACACACAGTATTTATATACTATTACTCTCTACACCCCTTGTGCTTCTCAATTACACTTCTTCTCTGCTTCATCATCATCATCCAGATCCCCATTATTATTATTATTACTATTATTATTCTCCATTCAGATTTGATCTGTTATCGCCATTGATGTCCCCTTGTGTTTGACTCTCTCGGTTTCTGTAGCGTTCGGCACCATTGACTCCGGATCTTCACAGGTACGAATGTTTTTCATCGATGTTATCTAATTCAAATCTGTAAATAACACTAGTGTGATTTTACGTTAATTGATTGGATCGTGCGTGTTTGATCGTGAATGTGAATGTTTGACTGAGGTTTTAGTTATTTTCACCTACTGCGATGGTTGATTTTCGTGTTTGGTTTGGTGAATTAGGGAACTGAAACGTTGATCTTGTTTTATCAGGTGCTGTTGCGTGCAGATCTGTGGTTATGTTTGCTTGCGGCGATTGATTCTTCGTGTTTGTAGTTGATTGATTGCTTTGTAAGCAAGGAGTGATGGAATCGGAAGGAGAGACTGGGGTTAGTATCACTATCGGTGTTTTTATTATGATTATAGCTGCTAATTACACGTTTTCGTTGTCAAATTGCTGTAATTTCTCTGATCTGGTGTTATTACTGTGAAAATTTTATTAAATGTGTTCGAGTTTTGCAATTTAGCTTAGGTTAGATCACTAGATGTGGAATCACGTTAATATACTGTTTTCATCGTGATTATGCTGATCCGAGTGAAATTTGAATGAATTTGAAGTGGAATACAGTAGTGGGATCATACTGATGTGCATTTGTGACGTTTGGATTGTTTAGGGGACTTCTATGAAGAATGTTGGGGGTCAGGTTTGCCAGATCTGTGGTGATACTGTTGGTACCACGGCGAAAGGAGATCCTTTTGTTGCCTGTGATGTATGTGCATTTCCGGTTTGCAGGCCTTGTTATGAATATGAGCGCAAGGATGGCAATCAGTCTTGCCCTCAATGCAAAACCAGATACAAACGACTAAAAGGTTTTAATAAACATACTTCCTGATATTGTATATTTATCGTGTTTATTACGTTAACAATTTGAGTTAGTTCCATTCTCTTATTGTATAATTAGTTGAACATTAACTTAATTGATCACAGGAAGCCCTGCTATTCCTGGAGACAGAGAAGAAGATATTGATGGTGATGATGAAACCACCAATTTCCCATTTTCTTCGCAAACTCAAAATGAGAAACAGAAGTCTGCAGAGAGGATGCTGAACTGGCACATGACATATGGAAGAGGGGATGATAATAGTGCTCCAAATTATGATAAAGAGGTTTCTCATAACCATATACCTTTGCTCACTGGTGGGCATGAGGTATGCATCTTTTAAATCATTAATTTCTTGCATTTTTCCAAGTGATGCAACATATACTGTGTTTACTGTTATAATTTATTACATTTCTTATTTCTCTTTAGGTTTCTGGGGAGTTATCTGCTGCTTCCCCTCAACGCCTTTCGGTATCCTCTCCTCCACCTGGTGGTGAAAGGCTCACACATTCTCTCCCTTATTCCGCATATGCGCATCAATCTCGTATGTCTTTTTATGCTTCTGTAATTAGGCAACTGAGTTATGTTTATAATTAATTATTCCAGATTTGAAGGGAAGTATATTGTTTGCAGCTAATATTCGAGTTGTGGATCCTGTGAGAGAATTTGGATCCACAGGATTAGGGAATCTGGCCTGGAAAGAAAGAGTTGATGGATGGAAAATGAAACAAGACAAGAATGTTGTTCCAATGACAAATAGTCGTGCTGCTTCTGAAAGGGGTCAAGATATTGATGCAAGTACAGATGTGCTTGACGATTCATTACTGTAAGTTTGTTTGCTGATAAATTAATAAAAGCATGTGTTATTGTTTAATTGTTTACGATGAATGATTAATATGATCTGTTGTACTTATGTAGGAATGATGAAGCCCGTCAGCCACTTTCAAGAAAAGTGTCGATTCCATCATCCAGGATAAATCCATACAGAATGGTTATTGTTCTTCGTCTGGTTATTCTTTGCATATTTTTGCATTACCGAATAACAAATCCTGTGACAAATGCATATCCATTATGGCTACTCTCTGTTATCTGTGAGATTTGGTTTGCAATTTCTTGGATATTGGATCAGTTCCCTAAATGGCTTCCAGTAAACCGTGAGACTTATCTAGACCGGCTATCCCTAAGGTAGTATAGATATCTTTTTGTAAGTTGCATGATGTTATAATAACCTCTTATTAGAAAAGAAGGGCACACTGCATGTCAACTTTACAGTTTTTCTTGATGTTAGCAACCAACTTGAAATCAGGCCTGAACTAGAAACCAACTTACAACTAGTTCCACACAAATAATTTACAGGTTTAAACAAGTAAAATGAGGTTGGTTTGCTAAAGTCAGTAATTAATTGTTACTTAGTTTCTCTTCTGTGCCTGGTTTTAAGTTTGTAGCTGAATTTTTCAAAAAAATTGTTCAAAGTTGGTCTATATTCATGCTGTTTGCCCATAGAAAAGAAAATCAAGGAATTACGAGTCTAATACAGAGTTATTTAAAAGGTATGAACGGGAAGGAGAGCCATCACAGCTAGCCGCAGTTGACATATTTGTGAGTACCGTGGATCCTTTAAAGGAACCACCACTCGTCACAGCAAACACTGTACTATCTATCCTTGCCGTTGACTACCCTGTTGACAAGGTTTCTTGCTACGTGTCTGACGACGGAGCTGCCATGCTGTCATTTGAGTCACTATCTGAAACTCAGAGTTTGCAAGAAAATGGGTTCCTTTTGCAAGAAATATAACATTGAGCCAAGGGCTCCTGAATGGTACTTTGCTCAAAAGATTGATTACTTGAAAGATAAAATTCAACCAACTTTTGTTAAAGATCGCAGAGCTATGAAAGTAAGTTCTGTTTTGCCGTCGACGGGTGACCTACATTATAGTTTATAAGGCTCTTTGGTGGATTGTTTCTTACGCTTCCCTTATTATGCAGAGAGAATATGAAGAGTTCAAAATTCGTATTAATGGTCTTGTTGCAAAGGCTCAAAAGGTCCCTGATGAAGGTGGATCATGCAAGATGGTACACCATGGCCCGGGAATAATACACGTGATCATCCGGAATGATACAGGTCATAATTTCATATATAACATATAATATAGTTATTCCAATACCCCTTGCAGTGCTAGTAATATCAACATGGGCAAATGACGAGTACTAGAAATCAAATTACATTTTTTTCTTTAATTTTAGCAACCAACTTAAAATTAGAAAGCTGCCAATATTGTTTTAACAGTTTTTTAGTTGTAAACAAGTGATGTGACACCAGGTGATGCTATGTCAGCCACCGCATTAGATGTTGCTTTATATACATCCGCTTACTATAATTTGTTGAAAATATGTAAGTTTGGTTCTATACTTGTATTCGTTTTATTTTTTTTTAGGCGTTGAAACTGTTTACTGAAGTCTAAATCTGAAAATAGGTTTAAAGTTTGTATCATTTCATGCTGTTTGCCAAATCAAAATAGGTCATGGAAATAATTTTATCTCTGCAGGGATAATTATGAAACAAACGTAGCCTGTATATCTCACTCATAGCATAGGTGATGGTAAATTAACTATTTTTTTTTTTTTTTCCAGGTTTTCTTGGGTCAGAATGGTGGGCTTGATAGTGAGGGCAATGAGTTGCCAAGATTGGTGTATGTTTCAAGAGAAAAACGTCCAGGCTTTCAACATCACAAAAAAGCCGGTGCCATGAATGCACTTGTAAGAAATTTCCACAAATCAATCCCTTCAAGTTCATTTTTTTTTACTAAATGACCCACAACTTTCAATTATGTTACTTGCAGGTTCGTGTATCTGCAGTCCTTACCAATGGCCCCTTTTTGTTAAATCTTGATTGTGATCATTACATCAATAATAGTAAAGCTCTTAGAGAAGCTATGTGTTTCATGATGGACCCGAATCTCGGAAAATACGTATGTTATGTCCAGTTTCCACAGAGATTTGATGGTATTGACAGAAATGATCGATACGCCAACAGAAACACAGTGTTCTTTGATGTGAGTTTTTCATTTCTTAATCTGTCTTGTAAAATTCATATTTCTAGTCCTACATACATATTTATAATCTCTTTCATGAACAGATCAACTTGAGAGGTTTAGATGGCATTCAAGGTCCTGTTTATGTGGGTACTGGATGTGTCTTCAACAGAACAGCATTATATGGCTATGAACCACCTCTTAAACCCAAGAAAAAGAGAGAAAAGGGCTTCTTATCCTCCTGTTTTGGTGGATCGCGAAAGAAAGGCTCAAAATCAAGTAAAAAAGGATCAGATAAAAGAAATCAAGCAAACATGTTGATCCCACTGTGCCTGTATTCAATCTTGAGGATATTGAAGAAGGCGTTGAAGGTGCTGGATTCGACGATGAAAAATCACTGCTGATGTCACAAATGTCACTCGAAAAACGATTCGGTCAATCAGCTGTTTTCGTTGCATCTACACTCATGGAGAATGGTGGTGTCCCCCAATCTGCAGCACCAGAAACCCTCCTCAAAGAAGCTATTCATGTCATCAGTTGTGGTTATGAAGATAAAACTGATTGGGGAAATGAGGAGTTCATTATATGATCAACTAATCATAATTAAACCTTATTTCTACTTGCTAACTCAAATTCAACTGAGACCTGCAGATTGGATGGATTTATGGTTCAGTTACAGAAGATATTTTACTGGATTCAAAATGCATGCCCGCGGATGGCGATCGATATACTGTATGCCACCAGGCCAGCCTTCAAGGGTTCTGCTCCAATCAATCTTTCCGATCGTCTGAACCAGGTGCTCCGGTGGGCTTTAGGTTCTGTGGAAATTCTGTTCAGCCGGCATTGTCCTATTTGGTATGGTTACTCCGGTAGGTTGAAGTGGCTCGAGAGATTTGCATACGTCAACACCACCATTTATCCCATCACTGCCATTCCTCTTCTTGTACTATTGTACTCTCCCTGCCGTTTGTCTTCTCACAGGAAAATTCATCATACCACAGGTAAGTAGCCTAGTCAATTCATTAAATCTTAAATATCCTGAATGTTACTAATTCAAACTTTGACAAATTAGCCGATACTAATCCATATAGAACTTTCACTTTAATTTATGAAAGTAATCCCACGAGCATAATAATCATAGATTTACACTCAATTGACTCTTCTACTGTTGATTTCTGCTTGTAAGTTTTTCAATTTAAAGTCCATAATCATTAGCGAGCCAAATCGAGTGAAAATCAAGAGTTAATATTTTATAGTTATGCTACCAGATAACAAATTTAAAAGTTAGAAGTGCGATAGCAGTTATTTGGAACTTTGGATTATGGATTATTAAAAAGGAACTTCTTTCCAAAATGAAACTTCAACCGGAAATTTACTCCAAAATGTTCCTTTTAACTTTTCTATTCCACAAAATGTCCCCAAAACCGACCTTCCAACCCCAAAACACGGGGCCAATCTCATAAATACGGGCACCCGACCTCACAAACACGGGCATGAAGCCTTAAAAATTCGGGCAGAAGCCTTTAAAATACAGGTGGAAATTAATGGGACATTGATGGAATAGAATGTAAAGCAGAAATTTCAATTTGCTCATCATATTAACTTCATAATTTGACGGTTGATATTTTAATAATTGTAACTGCAGATCAGTAACCTTGCAAGTTATGGTTCATCTCTCTCTTTCTCTCAATTTTCGCCACCGGTATCCTCGAAATGCGATGGAGTGGCGTCGGCATTGATGAATGGTGGAGAAACGAACAGTTTTGGGTCATTGGTGGTGTCTCTGCCCATCTTTTCGCCGTCTTCCAGGGTCTCCTCAAAGTACTAGCCGGTATCGACACCAACTTCACTGTCACATCAAAAGCCTCAGACGAAGACGGTGACTTCGCCGAACTTTACATGTTCAAATGGACCACTCTCCTCATCCCACCCACGACTCTCCTCATCGTAAACCTCGTAGGAGTTTGTTGCTGGAATCTCTTACGCGATCAACAGCGGTTACCAGTCATGGGGTCCCCTTTTCGGAAAGCTGTTTTTCGCATTTTGGGTGATTGTTCATCTTTACCCGTTCCTTAAAGGTTTGATGGGGAAGCAAAATCGCACGCCTACGATTGTCGTCGTGTGGTCGATTCTGCTTGCATCTATTTTCTCGCTGTTGTGGGTTCGGATCGACCCCTTTACAACTAAGGTGACTGGCCCGGATGTTAAGTTTTGCGGGATCAATTGTTGAGTTAAGTGTATAATTATTATTTAAGTTACCTTTGTGATATCGCGACTTCAACTGTTGTTTTCTTGAATTACGTTATAGTTATAAACATATGTAATTTGTTTGTTTTTTGTTACAGTTTTTGTATGTTATGCCACTATATCTATAAACTACCTTGTAATTTGTTTATTCGTTTCAGATGCATTCTTACCCACTACACATAAATCATGGTCTGTTTCGGTTGATGATCATTTCAGAATATGAACTGTACATTATGACTGTTTCGGTAGCAATTGAAAAACTAATAACTACAATTAATAAACGTAAGTGGTATCTTTTTAACTGTTCTACCTCAACATCTCTTATTCCCAATTAATAAACGTAACTGTATATATTGAGCTCGACGTTAGAAAAACTAGATGGAAATGATTGAAGAATTAGCAGTTGAGAGTCAAGTTATTGGAAACGAAGAGTTGGTAAAAAGTTAAGCGGTTTAACATGTTTACTAAACGGGATGCGTTCAGATTAACCCATGATTAACAAAGTGTCTTCATGTCGACCGTAAACGGGTTATATTAGCCAAACCAAAACCGACTACTTACGCACCTGTGAAAAAAAATGAGGTTATTAATTGGGTAGATTAAAGATATTTTCATCTGAATCCATTTGGACCTCAAAAACACGGTGAGCTGAAGGATAAGACAATTAGATACCCCCACCCCTTTATCTAGAAAAATCTGAATGAATCTTGCTTTGTTTATGTGTGTATATCAGTTGGTTTATACAGATGAAAAATGATTGGAGCTATAGCTATGGCCATGACTGCAAATTCAACTTCATACTCGGGTTTCAGATTATTTGCAGACACTAAATGCAGTCTGAAAATGAAGAAAAGAAAACTAAATTTTAAAACTTTCGCTCCGAATTCGAATTCAAATCTAATCAGTTCCTTCTTGGATGTTGAATGGTATGCAAAGATGATTTTTTCATCTTTCAGGATACAAAAGCCGAAAAATGTCAGCAGATCAATTGTTAATGAGCTTGGTGGGCAGTATGAAGAGGTTTTCAACGACGTTAAATTGGTACTTTTCTTGATTCTTTCTCCTTGCAGTTCTACAGATTGCTTTTAATTGATCATATTAGTCGTGTGTATGCAGGAACTGCGCAATTGTTTCACGAAAAAAGCAGTTAGAACGGTTCTTTATCAACTGTATGAGATGAATCCCCCTCAGTATATTTGGCTACACAAGTAAGTAAAGCCACCATTACTCAACTTTCTGCAGCATTTTGTTTTCTAAGACTATATTGTTAATATTAAAACTACAAATGCTGCAAATTTCTTAATCTGTTATTTTACTATGTATTTTTTTTTTTTTTGGATTCTTGATTTGCAGTTTCATTGCTGAAAATGATCCTGCAGAGGGGAAGAAATTTCTTCGAAACCTTGCAAAGGTAATTTTAGAACATAAGATTGAATCACTTCCCTATTTGATCCATTATTGGTGCTAGATGATTTTTTTCAACGTTAAAAGGGTTCAACGATCTTTGCTAGATACATCAAGACGGGGGTGTCAATAAGGTTCGGGTTGAAACAAGTCATCTTTTTACATCCCTTTTTGTTCGTTTTAAGATATGTAAAAAAATAATTAATCCGCGGTTATGAAGTGATGATTACAAAAACAATATTACTGCAAGACTAGTATGAATCTTTAAATAAAACGATTTATGAGACTGTTCGCATTAAAAATAAAGTTCCAGTGACTTTCTACTTGTTTGACGAGTACCCTTCTTCACTATTTCTTTTACTTTGACCCGTTTAAAATGAACACAACCGAAGTTAACTAATCCTAAGTTTATATGGGTCGAATTTTAATTTTGTACATTGGCTTACTTTATCTTCTAGGAATATCAAGATCTTGCCGAGAGAGTGATGATCAACGACTCCACCTTTACGGGAAATGGATTAAGGTAACAACGTCCTCATTCGTTAGATACAATCGTATCTTCTTCCTATTTTTGGAAATACACAAAAAACAATAAGCTGTGATGTTAATGATGTTGATGTAGCAATGTGATCATGTTGAAATATACAAGGAGATATCTGATGAAAACTTGGAATTGATGAGGGAAAGACTCATGGAAACCATTGTATGGCCTGCTGATGACAAAAGCATCGAGTAATATATATATCGGGTCGGGTTCTTCTATATCTGCTACTAATGATCCAAAAGGATTCATATAGGTCTTAAGTTAGAAACTTTCTGTATGTTCTATGGTCTATTAGTAGCTTTAGATGTAAATAACGTGTTGTTGAATTGGAAACCGCTAAGAGCTTATTTGCGTATCGATAATGTTAATTCACATATCATCATCTAGGATAATCGATGTTTTTAGAACCGCATTTCAAAAATCGTTAAGAGCTGATTTGAATGTCACTATAATAAATTAATATAAGGTAAATGAGCACAACATAAAAGGTTCAATAATGTATTAGTTTCATTCTAATCTAGTAATTTTTCTCTATTCGCTAACAAAAGATATATTAGTTTTAAAAAAGGGCCAAACAATTAATACATAATATAAATTAAAAATCCAGTAACAGAGTATCCGGTTAATCTAGCTAACCAATTAACTTAAAAATAATAATAACAAAAAAGAAAAAAAAACTTTTAACACCCCCATTTTCAAAATATAAATAACAAAAAGAAAAAAAACTTTTTAACACCCCATTTCACTTGTTGCATAGTACATCCGACTTTACACAAACAACAACAAACATACCCAGTAAGTCCCACTCAAGAGCAGGTCTGAGAGGGGTAGGTGACGCGTCTTTCCTCTATCTTGGAGATAGAGAGACTGCTAAGAGACCCCCGACTCGGTAAAGAAACCAATACAGTCGCAATCACAAACAAAGTAAGTCAGCAACACAAAGTTATAAATCACTTAATACACAGAAAGCGTGTACATCAAATAAGCAGTAGAATCACGTATAAGGGCAGAAATAGAAAGACAGGTGGGCCGCAACAGATCTACGTCTACCCTTCCTACCCCCTGTCACGCTAGAAGTCCTTAATTTTATCTTACGTCTCCACTCACTCCTATCCTCGATCATGTGCTCAGAAAGGTGCAGTCTACCATATCTCGCCTAATTATTTCGTCCCAGTCAACCTAGGTCGGCCTCTATTCCTCCTACCCTCTACGTGATGTTCTCTACTGCTCTAACGGGTGCTTCCATCGACCTTCGCTTTACGTGCCCAAACCATCTTAATCTTCCTTCTCTTATTTTATCTGTGATACACGCACACCTCCAGCCTCCGTCGAATCGCGTCGTTTCTTATTCGATCCATCTTGTGTGTCCACACATCCATCTCAGCATACGCATTTCCGCGACTTCTATTTTCTCTGGTGCGATTTCTTTATGGCCCAACAATCTGTTCGTATAACATAGCTGGACGTACTGCCAACTTGTAAAGTTTTCCCTTTAATTTTGCTGAGAACCTCTTATCACACAGGATCCTGATGCTGCTCTCCATTTGCACATCCTGATGCACACTTGAGCTACTCGTTGTGTATCTCTCCGTCCTCCTGTACGTACGAGCCCAAGTATTTGAACGTAGACGTCTGTGGTACCGTCATACCCTGGATGCTGATTGTGTGTCCTCTTCAGCATCACCACTAAAGTTACAATACATGTTTCAGTCTTAGAGCGACTTTCGTTAGGCCTCTGCTCTCTAGTGCTGCTCTCCACTGTTCTAGCCTCTCGTTAAGCACCGTTTTAGATATGATATTAGAACTATCATCTGCAAACATCATGCCCACGGACAGGCTTTTGTATAGACTTGGTCATCTCATCCAGCACTATTTGAAGAGAATGGGCTTAATGCCGAACCTTGGTTAGTCCCACTTCCACGGAAAGAAGTCTGTGTCTCCGACCGTGCTCGCACACACTTTTTTGCCCCTTCATACATATCCATATATTTTGATATACTTCTCTGGTACCCTTCGAGTCTTAAAGTTTCCCAACGATTTGACGGGGCATACTGTCATAGCTTTTTCTAGGTCAATGAATCCATATGAAGGTCTCTTTTCTTTTCTCTATATTCTCTATTATCCTTCTTATGACGTGTATGATAGTATACCATAAAGTAATTTATAAATTAATAGTTTAATTATTATATTCGGTATGATAGTATACACATAAAGTAATTTATATTATACAATCAATGATCCTGAAATAAAAAAATACTTATGTAATTATCCTAACCTTACACCCCTTTTAAAAATTTCACAAATTTACATTTCCTGAAACTACAAGGGCCTATTCTGAAACTAGTAAAGTATAAATCTATAACACTCCGACCCATATCCCCAATAACGATCTTATCGTACAATTAACACGTAGTCATGCAACGTGGCATTAGATGCATCTCACCACCCTTGCCTTCTGCCACGTGTCGAACAATAATTGTGCTTCAGAAACGTTTATAAGATCATGGCTGATGAAGAAACTTTTGTATATATTACAATAATCGGGAAAAGTGAAAACTTTTGTTGAAGAAATCATCTATGGCGGTTACGACAGTTGAGAACCCATGCTTTCTAGACTCGATCGTCTCGATAATATTGTGAGTTCCCATATATACTATTATCATCAAACAATTAGTTGATTTACAGAAGCAAATATGTCATATATGATGAGATTCTTGTTTTCAGTGCTTTTTTCGGGTGTGTTGCTTGAACTTCTTATCACCTAATATATGTTTCGTAGATTATCAATAGGAAATTATTATGTTTTTGGCTAACGTATTAGCTTTTTCTAACAACTTTTTTCACGTCATTTTTTTTCTAGTTGAACGCTTAACCTCATAAGAGCATTAACCGTAGGTTTCGAGCGTGTTTTTATTTTTTTATGGAATGGTTGTAAGGGGTTTACAATGGAGGATAGTGAAAAAGTTTGTGTTCATCTGTATACCGTGAAAGCTTTTCGCTGGTAACCAAAGCGTACCGTTATCATTGTTCAACCTTTTTATATTTTTTAATATTTTTTTAACGTTATTGTGTGTGAAGTGGTAGAAAAAATTATTATACAAGTATTAGAAAATATTATTTAATTAAAAAGAAATAAAAAAATAAATGATTTTTAGTGTTATTATAAGTCTAACTAAATATTTTGGTATCATTTGACTACAAACCCTAACCCTAATGGTAATTATAAAATAGTAATTAAGTTTTAAGATTGTTTTAATCAGGAGATGTTCTCTACAGGGTCACTTTTTAATTTTTTTATCCCAATTAGGTTATTAAAGTTTCAAAAATTTCTAATTATATCAATCACAAATTGTAAAAATATTTTAAAAACAATTGAAATTATTTATCCAGGTCGCTCGTAGATTATTTTGTCACAATAGTCACTTTTTAATTTTTTTATCCCAATCCGATCACAAAATTTCAAAAATTATTCTAATTATATCAATCATAAATTATAAAAATATTTTAAGAACACTTGAAATATATAAATATTAACAATATTTATAAAGAATCGAGTAATTATATAAAAAATTGCGAATTATTTTATGAATTTTGAAAAAAAAATATAAGTGTGCTAATTGGAACACTCTGTAAAACTTTAATAACCTGATTAAAATAAATAAAAATTATCAGTTCATTTGAACAAAATAAAAATATAATGGTCTAATTGGAGTACTCTTAAAATTTTCTTAAATTTTAAGAATTTTTCCTTATATATAAACATTAGCTTTTAAGAGGCCCGGGGATTTGCAGATCTATGGACTTTGAAAGTTGATTATGGCTGATTTGTGTGTTATCCACCTGTTTGATTTTACTTTGTTATCTATATCTGTTTGTGAGTAGTTGAGACAATTGGAAGAAATAAGAGGTGGAAACAGAACACCGAAGAGCTCATGTGCATCCACACCATCAAGTGGTACACTCACGAGCTCCGGTCAAGTGTCATCGATCGACTTCTCCCCGAGGAGCTTGGAGAAGCATTGTCGTCCTATCGATGATGTGATCGTGGAGACGGGATCGAAAGGGACGTTGATCGAGAGGCTGGTTGATGTAGAAGATCGTGTAGCCAAGGTAATTAAGCATTTGAAAAGTTACCAATTCATTGTGGTTTGATTTGTACTGAATGTTTGTGTGAATGTTTAGTTGTGTTTGCAGTTAGAAGAGGAGATGAAGGTGGAGAAGAGAAGAATTGAAGAAGATGAGAAGAATGCAAAGAAGAAGAAGAAAGGTTTAAAGCAGCTGGTTAAATCTTGTGTTACAAGCAAAGAATCTAAGCAAGCATGAACTTTAATTTTGTAATGTAATCTTTTTAATGTTTTTGTGATGAAGAAAGGTTTAAAGCAGGTGGTTGAATCTTGTGTTGCACGCAACCGACTTGAGGATACATGAACTTTAATTTTGTTGATGTTGATGTAAAGAAGAATGTACGTTGCGTCATATATCAATGCTAGTTAGAAACGACCGATATCCTCTATACCCTTTACTTGAAAAATCAGAATTTTGATTGTTGTTCTTGAATTTGTTCCTGTTCAAAATCACAATTTAAGTTTAGTAACGATATGTCAGGAACTATCATATTAAAAACAACTAAAAGAAACAATATCATGAGATCAAATTGTAACAAAGCATCAGTTAATTTTGGTGTTCTAGCTTCCCTGAATAAACCTTAGCAAAAAGGTATACTAGTCTCTGGACTAGTTAAGGGTACCAAAAATATTAGGATATATCGAAGTATTTTTCATCCAAGTTTCTACGTAATTAAAAGGAGCGTAAGGAAGGATTAATCGAAATTAAGCACATACTAAGCCCAATGCCGTTTGTACTTGAGGGCTGAAGGAATAGATGCAAACTAAGAAGACTAGTAAAACGGTTCAGATTTAGCATTCCTAAATAGAGGACCTGCAGCGGCGGAGATCATTCATGGTACATCAGAATACCATTCATGGTAACCGGATCTAAATGTGGAAAAAATGGATTAGAATTAAGGTATGTAAAGATTTTGTGCCGCTGCATGAGCCAAAACCGAGGGTTGGATGGAGAAACATATGGTCGCCTTTACCTCAACTGTCATGGCGGTTGCCACAACTTGAATTTGTCCAACATGGACTGTGGCGTCCAGCGGTCGAACTTGGATGTGTTGTAGTGTGACCAGAGTGAATCTCCGGTAATATAGCTAGAGGCATTGCGACCTGACCGACACAGGAACAGAGACATAATGTTGAACTTCCTGTTTCGTCTATGATCTAGGAAAGCAGTGATCAATGAACTTTCTTCATCTTAACAGTTGAAATCGAGTTCTTAACTGGGATATCTTCGCAAATACAAGTCGAAGATAGAAGTCTAGTGATAAAAAAAATGCTATGTTGATGAGTTGTGCACCAGGGTATAGGCCGGCTACAACTCTGATACCATGTGCGAATGCATCACATTCAAACTAAAAAAGGTGGTACTTTAACATGCGACTTCTTGATTAAAACTATGCCATCAACCTCTATGTATACGAGATTGACAAGAACAATTGCCAAGAGGTGGGCATGTTCCCTTAAACTCATGAAAGTACAACATCAAGATTATTTAAGAGAAAGTAAAACTGTGAAATATAGAATATATAACTGCTTTAATACTAATTCACTGAGACACTGACCTCTGTCACGAAGAAGGCGTGGAAACCATATGGAACCCTATGAGGCAATGGAACAACCGCTACTGGATCGGGAGACATTGTTTTGGCATCTATTACTGTTACTGATGATTTCCTGCCCACACATCATGCATGATCATATATCAATGTCAACTCAGTCACTTGTATAATAAAGTATTGTATATAGTTATGTGTGTCTATGTACATATATATTTATAATATATACAGTACCCTGTGTTTTCATTGTGTGTAAAGAAGATCAAATAGCCATCATCTTCTTCCGCATCAACTGCTGGTTGACTAGGAACATAAATGGCCTCTGAACCAAATGTACCACGCTCAAGCTCGTATATTCCTTGAACATTTCCTCCAGTTTCAACCTTGTTTTTCCAGTTTCAGGTTCTGCATCTAAATCAAATTTCACAATCCCGCTCACCTTCCCAATGCTGTCAAGCGTAGTTGCATACACATATCGTTGTTTCCTGAAATCATATAAAAAAGACAATTAAAACCAAGAAATATATAGTTAAATACTTAACGTCAAGTTGATCATGAATAACATCCAAATAATAATTTGTATTATTTACCTGCCAGTGTAGAAGTCATTCACCCTAGGAAAATCTACAGCAGACTCTGATAGCTTTTTCTGAGAAGCTGCACCAGTCTCCATGTTGAATCTAATCTCATACCTGAAATCAAAATTTTTAAATTTAATTTAAATTTACTAAAGGGCAATACTTAATTTTTTAAAAGTTAAGAAGCTTACAGCTCGCTTGTGAAATTGTCAATTCTTTTTTTAACACCTCCACCAACCATATCCAAATTTGGATTCTGAAGCCGGCATGTAATTAAAATAACTTCATCTCCTTCTTCCCATGCATTGGCTGGTAAAGTTATAGGGTCCGTAAGTCATAATACAACAATAATTTGAAGTTATGATGTATTGATCATGGTATAAGAGCTTGTATGAATGTATTCTAACAGTACTAGGGGCCAGTAAAATTTTTAAGAGAAAATGGCATGAAATGTTTGTAATTTGACCTGTAAATTGTTGCCTGTAGATAGCATGACGCAAATGTAAAACAAAATATTATTGGGAAATGCATAAAGAAAAAAGGGTAACTCACCGTTGTGGAATATGAAGCAAGTTGGAAGTTCAAACCATTTAATCTGGAGCTCATTCTTTGCATACCGTGGAAGGATACCAAATCGGGCTTTCTTGGTTGCATCAAAGATGTAACTAAACTCTTTATTCTTCACCATTTCCTAAGAGTAGCAAAAAGAAGACAGATTGTACATTTAAACAAATGATGCGATTGTTTGATAAAGAGACAGGTTCAACATCATATTAGACGTCTAATCAGAATCTCTCTAATATAGCTCGGATGAATTTTCATGTTATATTAGTTATTTTTAAGTTTTTAACTGGGTTATACCAATCTGTGTGTGGTACACATGAATAAATAACAATTGAGATATAAGATATGAAATAAAATACTTTTGGTCTAAAGTACAAAGGTAGATCCATGAAAACTGCATAATTCTGAGTGATCGCAAAGTCATGCATCATTATAGATTCTGGTATTGTTATTTGCACAGGATCATTCATAACACCATCTTTTGAAATCACCCGATACATGACATATGGCGGTGTTCGTGAATATCCAAATGTAAACATCTCACCTGAAAAAGAAATCACCTTCAAGAAATGATATCATAGTATGAAATTCGATCAATCAATAATTCGATTAGTGGATAAATGGATTTAGTTACCAGTGACTGGATCAATTTTGGGGTGTGCAGTGAAGGTATGAGAAAGCCTTTTATCATAATCCACTAATCCAATAGTTTGGAGGTCGCCATCCTCCAATATTTTAATGGCATCTGAAATTTATAAAACTTATAAAGTCTACAATTTCAGTTACAGTGTATGTAGTAAAACGTTATAAAAAGGTATCATAAAGTAGTCAGTTTGTGGAGCGTACATGGTTTATCTCCTTCAGATAGCGCCAAGAGCTTTCCGTGATGATATGTCAGAGCTGTGTTTCCTAAAATAATATGAACATGAATTTTACTATAATACAGAGCTGAACCAAGAGCTCTGCTTAAAAAACCCATTGAACAGAGACAGAAGGACTAAAAGGACCCAACTTTGAAGGGGCATAACTTGGGTTACATCTAGAGTTATGCAGCCCATAAGTAAAGGCGGATTGTTCCGACTGTCAGACTGATTTCCATTATTGTTTCCTTTTCATTGTAAAAACACATGACTTTTTTACATGAGTAATTTACACGTTTATTTGGGCATTTAACTGATATAGATTTACTAAGGACTTGTTGTAACAGTTGGGCATTCAATAAAATGTCAATTTTAGTATGCTATTTATAGTTTCTGCTCCCACTCTTCATCGTAGTATTATCAAGGTTCCTTGATCAAGACAAGACATAAGTAGAATTCATGATAACTAAAATGAAACTGAAAATTAACCAACTTAACCAATCAACCTGTCCCATTGCCATATGAAAAATCTAGAACTTTGAGCCTTGATCTAATCGTCTCCATAAGGATCATCAAAAATCCAAAAAGTCCTTTAAGATCTCCAATCTGAATATATATTACAATAGTTTGCATTTGAGAAGCATGTAAGATTGCATTTGAGAAACATGTAAGATGTTTGTATACAGATTTGGAGGAACTGAATACCTTTACAAACTTAGCTCCACCAAAAAACTCCTCTTGTTCCAAACGAGATGTTCTTACATAACGCGAGAGATAAGTTGGTTTTCCATCTTTTATTCGCAACCCATGGATCATGCTGTTGAATTAGTAGCAACAATGCATTGGAAATTAAAAAATCAAAACATATGACTAAGTGTATAAATAGAGATGATGAAGGAGCAAATAACACATACCCATCTCCATCAAACCTGCAACAAAATTAAAGGAAAAATGAGTTAATCAGCCCATATGTATAGAGGGTCGTTGTTCAATGCACAACCAGTTTAAGTAGGGTACTGCTAGAACCGCCGCATAAACACTTTTACCTTACGCTTTAATTGTCAAACATAAGACAGTTGTATAACCGCTTACCCACTACTTTTCAACTCGCATTATACCCATCAAGCATAATAAACAAATGAACTATATGCTTTTGTTCTTTTAAGGTGATATATAATGATAGATTTTTGTACCAGTGATATCCAGCAACAGGAGGAAACTTTGGATTAGGACCTACTCTAACGAACTCCCCATTAAGGCACTCCTGTAATTACAAAGGTTTTGAAACTCTCAGTTATCACCAAAGAATGAAAGTTAAATGTGAAGCAAGAGCATTGTAAGTTAACATCTTAACTGTTAATAAAATATAGGTCCTCTTACGCATATAATTATTACGTAAGCGACAACATGTTCACGTATCAACAACAGATTAACAAAATATTTATAATAGAACTTCAGTAGCCAACGTAAATCAAAGAATATTACTCAAAACTGATTAACAGAAAAAACTAACTGGTAGGTGACCAATCACGGAGAGATCTTTGCAAGGAGGAGTCTCATCAACGGGAGCGAAGTTAGCACATAGCCAGTGATGAGGTTGTGATGAATCATACATTAGCTTCACTACAAATTTCTCCAACCAATCAACTACTATGGAAGGAGGCCTTTGATTGGCTTAGGGTTCACACCCACCAATCCTCCGAGCATCTCCGCTTCCATGGTGCCAATCTGTTTACCTAGATTCGTGTCAGGTACTTATTGGAACGAAATGAAAAGAATCATAAGTATATTCTTATTGTATGCATTGAACTCAATAAAAAAACTAACTCCAATATATAGTGGTTATTACCTTACACTTAGATTTAAGCTCAAGTTTTCTCCTTAACGGTTTAATGTATCCACCACAAACATGATCACTTGTCACAAAATTCATGTATTTGCCTGTAATCTCACAAGAATTTATTAGCAAAAGTCTTGAAAGATTGATTTATTTGATTACCATAGTTCTAACATAATTTGAAAATTGTAAAAGAGTCATTTTTCTACCAAAGCTAAATGAGCCAAACTGTTTGGATGGTAACTGTGATCATATCATATCTCTCATGTAGGCAATTGATGTAAGATTTGCTTAAGATGTCACATGTGGAAAACATATAAGCAATTTAAGTAACCACTGATTTTTTTTATTTTGTACAAACTGGTAAAACCTGTACATCTGATGTCCACGTCAGCAGACTGGGTAGTGGGTATACTTGTATGCTAATTTTACACATAGGTATGGTGAACCTTGAAAACCAGTAACATGTATATGTTTGAATAGAAGAAACAGTGTTGGAGGACTGAATCTGTTAAAACTATTAATGTTTTTTTATTTTTTCAATTCATTTCTGATTTTATGTTGTGTTTTTATGTTGAGGGGCTTGTTTGTCACTTCTTGAAAGATGCGGGTTGTAGCTGATTGCATTTATAAGTTCAAGGGGTGAAGATGAGTTGATGAGTTGATTATTGGCTTTATACGGGTAGCTAGAAGGTTCGAGGCATCAGATCAGTTTCATCACAAAGAAAACGAGAGTTTGAGATTTAGGGTTTGCTCATAGCTTCAAACCCATTTTCTATCATCTTCTTGAAGATCTTCTGCATAATCAGTAAGGACAAGCAACTCATCGTTGCTTGTCTTAGTAGCCTGTGTTTCAGTTTTCTCAGTTGATGTATTTTTACTCAGATTCATTCTGTTGAGGATTAGATCTCTCCACAATCAGAGAGATTAGATCTTGGTTTGTAATTGCAGTTATTGTGTTGTTGATCATTGAGTCCAGAAAAGTTAATATGGTATCAGAGCCATGTGCTCTTGATCTCTGAGGTTTTCTGGATTATTCGCTGACTCTTGGGTGTTAGGGTTTCACACTGTGTTCATCGATCACAGTTGGGGGTTTTTGGATTTCTCTGTTGACCCGTGATTTTTTAGGGTTTTCTCCCTTTGTTCACCGATTTGGTCTTTTGGTTGTGCAATCATCTCACCGTGGCTACATCGAGCACGAGTGATTGAGTTTGCATAATCTTGCTGGTCTGTGTTGGCTGTTGTTGATTCAGATCTGAGTTTCTGAATCGAACTATTATCATCTTACTGGAGTAAAGACTACACAACCCTAAGTGAAGGTTGTGTAGAGATTGCTGAAAAATTCCGCTGCTGTAACTCGAAAGAGGTTTATTGTCTGGTATTTTCTTGTTGTGGCTTCTAAAGTCCCTTCCTAGGGCACCTCTCTGTAAGGTGTAATTCTTCCTTAATCTTGATTTGATTTCATTCAGTTCATTGCATTTTAGGCATTATTGGGCTGGGCTAGATGGACCAGTGTTGATTATCTGTCTGATTTGTGCATATCATATTATACATTTTTTCTTGAGTCTCTGCTCCTCCTTTAACACCTGGCCAGTCATCTTATTGACCGGGTAACTGGTCCCTGAAGGAGTTTAGCAGAGTCTCATTTTTGTGCTGTTAATTGTTGTGTCTTGGTTGTTTTCATTAGTTGTACTAAACTGTGTTGATATGGCTTTGGTTGATACACCTCCCACCTTGATTAGTAGTTTGGACTTTGGTGACCCTTTATATCTTCACCCCAGTGATACAGGTTCTCTTACTCTAGTGTCGGTTAAACTAAAAGGTACTGAAAATTATAATGTGTGGGCTAATGCTATGGAACTTGCACTTCATGTTAAGAACAAATTTGGATTTGTTGATGGTACATGCGTTAAGTCTACTACTGATGAGGTCCTTGGTAGGCAATGGGATAGGTGTAACTCTGTAGTCTTGTCATGGATACTTAACTCGTTTTCTGAAGAACTATTTGTGGGTCAAATTTTTTCAAAACTTGCTTCTAAAGTATGGACTGAGTTAAAAGAAACATATTCAAAAGTTGATGGATCTGTGACCTTCAAATTGCATCAACAAATTAATAATCTGAAACAAAATGGTAATTCTCTTTCAGAATACTATCATAAGTTGTCCTCCATGTGGAGACAGTTAGATGTTCTAAATGATTTACCTATTTGCACTTGTGATGCCTCTGATAAGGTGTCAAAATATAATCAAAACTTGCGGTTGATGCAATTTCTAATGGGTCTTGATGATAAGTATTTACCTTTGAGATCCACCATTCTTTCAAAAGAACCTTTGCCTTCTGTTAAGGCTGCATTTTCTTTAATATCAGGTGAGGAATCTCATAGGGAAATAACATCAGCTCATATGTCACAACCTACTGCTTTTGTTACTAAAAGTACTGTGGTAAAAAAGAATTCTAATAATAAAGGTACCACTCTAAAATGTACTAATTGTAATAAAAATGGTCATACCATAGAAAAGTGTTTTGAAATCATTGGGTATCCTGCAAACTATAAGGAAAGGTAAATGGGAACAGGTCTAAATCCAATAATGTTACTACTGATACTTCTGTGAATATAGGTGGGAATTATCAATTGACTCCTGACCAGTATGCTAAACTCATTAATATGTTAAGTGATCCTGTGAATGTTGATCAAGGAACCTCAAATATGGCAGGTATTAGGGAAAATAGTGTCTGTTCTTCTATTGTTTGTGGTGTTTCCTTGACTGATTCTAAGGACAGTAGGGGATGGGTTATAGATTCTGGTGCTAATCAACACATGGTTTTATCTGATAAGTGTTTGTATGATTTGGTTGATGTTTCAAACTGTCATATGACTGTTAGTCATCCTAATGGAACCAAAGCTACTATAAAATCTATTGGTAAACTTAAACTATCAAAAGATGTTGTTTTGATTGATGTGTTGGTTGTTCCTGAATATTCAGTCAATCTGTTATCTGTGTATAAGCTTGCTAGTGATAATAAACTTGGATGTTGGTTTGATGAATTTAGTTGTTTGATTCAGGACTTATCCCGGTCAAAGACTCTTCTGACTGGTAAACAGGTGAATGGCCTGTATTACTTTGGTCACCCTAATTTTGATGAAATTTTGTGTAGAAACAGTAATGGTCTTGAGTTAACAGAGTTAAAATTGTGGCATTCTAGAATGGGACATCCTTCTTTTCAAGTTTACAAATCTTAAATCAAGATCTTAAACTGAAAGTTCCTAATTCTAATCTACCTTGTGAAGTGTGTCAAAGAGCCAAACAGTCTAGGCTTTCTTTTCCTTCTAGTGATCATAAATCCATAAGTTTGGGTGAATTAATTCATCTAGATCTATGGGGTCCATTCAAGGTCACTAGTAGAGAAGGGTTCAAGTATTTTTTAACTATTGTGGATGATTATTCTAGAGCTGTTTGGGTATATCTTTTAAAATCCAAAGATGAGGTGTTTTATAATATTCAGTGTTTTGTCAAGTTAATCTCAAATCAGTTTGGGGTATCAATTAAATGTTTTAGAACAGATAATGGGACTGAGTTTGTAAATAATCAGCTTGACAGTTTTCTAAAGATTAATGGAATACTACATCAAACCTCATGTGCTTACACACCTCAACAAAATGGTATTGTTGAACGTAAACATAGACATTTATTGAATGTTGCCAGGGCATTACTGTTTCAAAGTGGTTTACCACTTAGATTGTGGACTGAGTGTGTATTGACTGCTACTTATTTGATTAACAGGACTCCATCTTCTGTGTTAAGTGGTAAATCTCCTTATGAGTTGTTGTTAAAGAAAAAACCCTCCCTAAGTCATCTTAAATCGTTTGGGTGTTTGTCCTTTGCTGCTAATTTGAATCCTACTAATAAATTTGATAGTAGGTCTGTTAAATGTGTTTTTCTTGGTTATGCTTTTGATAAAAAGGGATATAAATTGTTGTCTTTGGAAAATAATGTGATTTTTTATTCTAGAGATGTTAGATTTTTTGAACAATGTTTTCCTTATAAAGAAAAACTTTCTGATTCTTTAAATCATATAAACTTTTTTGATTCTCATGGCTCTAAGGAAAACACCTTTATGCCCGATGATGAAAGGGAGAATTCTAATGGTAATACCAGTCCGGATGGGTTAAGTGATTTGCCCAATGATTCTTCCCATTCTGGGTCTAAATCAGCAGACTTGAATTCACAGAACGATTCAAGTCAACAGTCAGGTGACACTGATCATGGTAACAGTCAAACAGATGCTACTGTTCATCCTGTTTCTGTTGACAGTGGGTCCCAATCTGTTGATGTTCAGTCTGGTGATAAAGGAAAGTTGGTGGTAGATCATGATAATCTAACCACTGGTGTACCAAATGCAGATCTGGATAGTTCAGATATATCAGGTATCCCTGAGGGCAGTAGTTCTGAAAATAGGGGTGTTTTTCGTAAGTCAGGAAGGGTGGGAGTCTTTCCTAATAAATTCAGTGATTTTATTGTTGAAGGCAAAGTTAAATATGGTATTGATAGATATGTTAATTTTGCTAATGTGTCAAATTTGTCTAGTGATAATTTGTGTTTCCTGACTTTACTTGATAAAAGTTCTGAACCTCGATCTTATAAGGAAGCTTGTAAAGATAATAATTGGGTTGAGGCTATGAATAAGGAAATAGAGGCCTTAAATAGGAATAATACATGGATTATTACTGATTTACCTAAGGATAGAAAACCTATAGGTAGTAAATGGTTATATAAGATTAAGTATAAGTCAAATGGGGAAATAGAAAGATATAAAGCTAGACTTGTGGCTAAAGGATATAGTCAATGTGAAGGAATTGATTTTGAGGAGACGTTTGCTCCTGTTGTTAAAATGTCTACTGTTAGAACTCTTATCTGTGTTGCTGTTCATTTTGGATGGGAGTTATTTCAACTTGATGTTAATAATGCTTTTTTATATGGTGATTTACATGAAGATGTATATATGTCCATTCCAGAGGGCTTTGGCTCTACTAAAGATAATGGAAAGGTATGCAAGTTAGTTAAATCGCTGTATGGGCTTAAACAAGCTCCTAGACAGTGGAATGAGAAACTAACTACTACCTTGATATCTATTGGTTTTGAGCAAAGTAAAAATGATACTTCTTTATTTGTTAGGTCAGTTAATTCTAAGATTGTTATTCTGCTTGTTTATGTAGATGATATTGTCATTACAGGTAACAGTAAGGGTGAAATTAATAATGTGAAGCTTATGTTAAATAAAAGTTTTTTGATTAAAGATTTGGGAAAATTAAAATATTTTCTAGGTATCGAAGTTCTTGAAAATTCTTCTGGTATTGCTTTAAATCAAAGGAAATACTGTTTAGAATTATTAAGTGAGTTTGGAATGCTTGCTTGTAAACCTGTTTCTATTCCTATGGAGCAGAATTCTGTTATTCATGATGCTTCTAATATGGAATCAAATGATTCTATATTAGATAATATAACTGTGTATCAGTCTCTTGTTGGCAAACTCATTTATTTGACGTTAACAAGACCGGATATTTCATATACAGTTCATTGTCTTAGTCAATATATGCATAAACCTCTTCAGTCTCATTTTAAAATTGCTTTAAGATTGCTAAGATATTTGAAATTAAATCCTGGTCAAGGATTAATGTTTAATAGGCAATCTGAGTTTGTTTTGAAAGGGTATTCAGATTCTGATTGGGGTAAATGTTTGCTAACAAGAAGTGTGTTACTGGTTATTGTGTATATTTAGGAGATAATCTAATTTCTTGGAAAAGTAAAAAACAAAGTACAGTTGCTAGATCGTCAGCTGAGGCTGAGTATAGGGCTATGTGTTCTACTGGTTGTGAATTGTTATGGATAAAGAAAATCTTAGAAGATATGAAGGTTAGTTGTCCTATTCCTATAGAAATAGCCTGTGATAGTACTGCTGCTATACTTATGTCTGCAAATCCAGTATTTCATGAGCGTACCAAGCATTTTGAAATTGATCTGTTTTTCTTAAGAGAAAAAGTGTCAGCAGGAATTTTTAAAATTGTTAAAATAGACACTTTACAACAACCTGCTGATATTTTTACAAAAAGTCTTGGAGTTGTTCAACATAATGTTTTGTGTAAAAAGTTGGGTCTTATAGACTTGTTTGCAGAATTGAATTGAGGGTGGGTGTTAAAACTATTAATGTTTTTTTATTTTTTCAATTCATTTCTGATTTTATGTTGTGTTTTTATGTTGAGGGGCTTGTTTGTCACTTCTTGAAAGATGCGGGTTGTAGCTGATTGCATTTATAAGTTCAAGGGGTGAAGATGAGTTGATGAGTTGATTATTGGCTTTATACGGGTAGCTAGAAGGTTCGAGGCATCAGATCAGTTTCATCACAAAGAAAACGAGAGTTTGAGATTTAGGGTTTGCTCATAGCTTCAAACCCATTTTCTATCATCTTCTTGAAGATCTTCTGCATAATCAGTAAGGACAAGCAACTCATCGTTGCTTGTCTTAGTAGCCTGTGTTTCAGTTTTCTCAGTTGATGTATTTTTACTCAGATTCATTCTGTTGAGGATTAGATCTCTCCACAATCAGAGAGATTAGATCTTGGTTTGTAATTGCAGTTATTGTGTTGTTGATCATTGAGTCCAGAAAAGTTAATAGAATCATTCAATAATAAGACGCTAACAAATATCATGATACATTACAAAAATAACGAAGTCATGCTGGAAATTATAAGAGTATATATACTGAATGAACGTCTAAGCAGCCTAATCCAGACCATCCATTAGGCCCCCGCGATGAAATCTATAACCAAAATAAATAAAATATTTGACATAAAAATATCTTAATCAACTCAACTTATCATTTGCAACAAATAACTTAAAATCTAAAACTACATACCGGATACATCTGGGAAGAAATATAACGTAGTTGTGAACAACCCTTGTAACCACCTTTCTTCTATACTGGACACTTAGTGGCCTGCAATCTTCTCTCTATATATAAAATAAATATTCTATACTTGACACTTTGTGGCCTGCAATTTTTGTCTGTATATAGAATAGAGACTTAAGGGAATGATTCTAACGTAACACAGGTTACAATGTGTGTGTTCTGTTTTTTTTTGTAGTATTGTTAAACCAGAACTATTAATTAGATCTTGCAACCGAATCTTGTATCAAAAGGGGATAGAAACAAATTAAAACCAATTTCTTTTAAATAATATTTACATATGCTTGTTGGGTGCGAATTTGGTTTGCTCAATATAGAAACCATAGCGTTAAGTAGGAAATGTTGTGTCTTGGGTATGTTACGATGCTTGGTAGTACTTGTAATTCTGTGAACACTCAATGAATTCCATTGATACCAAAAGATCTATACTATATAATAAAAGAGTAATTAAGATGTCACATGTCACTCTCATATTACTTCTCAAAAAAAATTTCCCGCCTAAACTAATATATTATTTTAGTCAAGTTTTTTATTTTAAGAAACTCAATTAATACTAATAATTCATTTGTTTTGAACTATACATATTAGCTAAATAAGATTCAATTTAAAAAATTAAAAAGAAAAAAATTTATTGATATATTTATTATTTTAGGTTAGTAGGATTTTAAGACAACTAATTTTAATTTTACATGGGTTAATTATATATTATTATTCAAAAGAGTATTTGAATATTTATAAATTCATATTTTTATTTTTCACTGTTATAGTAATACGTAACTTAATCATACGAAATATTTATACATTTATTAATTATGTTGTTTTTATATTTTCAACCCGTGTATTACACGGGTTTGCTAAAACTAGTGTCGATATATACAAATAGTATTCTAACCAACTATCCTATAATAAAGGAAACACTATCAATCTATAAAGATAAATACAATTCAATATATACAACCGATATATACTAAACTAGTTTTAGTAAACCCGTGTAATACACGGGTTGAAAATATAAAAACAATATAATTCATAAATGTATAAATATTCATATGATTAAGTTACGTATTACTATAACAATGAAAAATAAAAATTATATTTATAAATTATAAATATTCAAATACCTTTTTGAATAATATAATATATAATTGACTCATTTAAAATTATAACCAGTTGTGTTAAAATCACAATAATCTAAAATAAATAAATATATCAATAAATTTTTTTCTTTTTAGTTTTTATTGAATCTTATTTATCTATAAAATAATGTATAGTTTAAAACAATATTATTACACAAATAAGTTGATAATATAAAAATTAACTTTAAAATAAAATGAATTATTACTATTAATGAGTTTCTTAAAATAAAAAACTTGACTTAAATAATATTAATTTAGGCGGAAAATTTTTTTTGAGGAGTAACATGAGAATGCCATGTGGCATCCTAGTTACTCTTTTATTTATAATATAGATATATATAGTATAGATATATATAGTATAGATATATATCGGTTAACACTTGCTCCTGGCAGGCATGTGCTTCTATCTTGGTAGCTTATAATGTTAAGTTACTTGGGCAAAATTTCCAATTTTGACAAGTTAGGATGTTGTATTAAAAAGGAAACTTAATGCCTAACATCAATTATGTATGTATAAATCCACATTTTACATTCTAGATTAACTGATTTTTTTTATATGAATTCCATCTTTGTTACCTAATCAATCGAAGTAATATTTTATCATTTTGATAAAATAAGTCACACGATATTGCAATTATGTTATTAATCTTTGAACTTTATGACACGTTTAGACTTTATAATTTTAAAGTTTGACACCGTTTTATTTCTATCCAAAAGCAACAAACCTGTCATAATCACAGAGGGACAACAGCTTATCACCAAACCATCATAAATGACCTTCCATTGCAAACAATTTCATTCCACCATTTGATCAAACACCATTTAAAACTACTAAAAGGAATCAATCAATTATCTACAAAAAATCTCAAATCAATTTTCACTTTCCAGGATGTCATATAGAGAAAGAAAGTAAAAACAAAAGTAAATTAAGTATTTTAACTTTTAACCCTCAACTAGACTAGGAAACTCGATAAAGCTATAACTCGCAGTGAGTCGTAGCGGACAAACTCTTATCATTTTCGGATCTTCCCCCAATGGGGCGTACGGCGTTTTGTTTTCAGAATATGGATTCTTGAACTTGAGTGTTTAAGATAGGGTGAGCCCAAAAACCGAATAACCGATTAAGAAAGTCATGGTTCTGTTCTGATTTTTTCTATTACTGATTTTATGGTTTGTTTATGGTTATATGTGTATAAATAAACCGAATTAACCAACTGACGTTAAAACCAACTTTTATATTTTTATAAATATATGTTGTGTTGAAAAACTTTATTATATATTGTATTAGATAACATATCACTATCAGAAGCTCGGGTTTTTTTGCCATCCCTACTATCAGTTGTCACTTATTTTTCTTTATATGTAAACTAGAAGGATTGCAAACATTTTATTTGATCCAAATATGGTTGAATTTATCAACTGAAATTAACATGAATCCATCCAATTTCAAAGATGACATCGGTTATAAGTTCGATTCTAACCGAAACATTGTTGGATTAACGGCGTGTTTCAGACCGTGTCAAACTGCCACCCGCATTTTTGCACTTTTTATTGTTTATCTAAATATGTAATCATCCCTTCTTTGGATAGTTAGCTGCACTTTGCAACTTGGATAACATTATAATTAAACCAATGCCCACAATAGACCATTTACATGGCTTGATTCAATAAAATGACATTCTTTATTGAAACCATTTATATCTCATATCCTCATCTATCTTGTACATCAATCATGTATGCATACAGTGGTATAGTTGCAGCAAAATTCAATCAGAAAAGAAACAACAAAACATTCTGTAGGATTTAGTCTTCCATACCTGCTATATTTGACCAATGATGAATATACGAATTCGAACAAGAAACACCAGATACAGGCAACATTTGTTAATTCCAGATCGTTACTCTGCACTGGAGTAGATGGCTTAGTGGCGTTTCGTGTGGATGTATTGTTAGCAGGTGCGGGCTTGGTGATTGGTGATGATGGGGGATGATGTAGGGTTGGCTTTGGGGGAGGTGGTGCACGTCGTGCATTATTATCTGCAATATCACCAAGCTTTACGTTAACAAAACTGAAAGAATCAAGCATATTTAGAAGAAGCCAAAATTCAATAACAATTTAGTAACTTATGGTGAATTTCAACAATCATGGAGTATCACTAATATTCACTATAATATATTGAATAGTTTGGGGTTAAGTGGAATGATAAAAACAAGATTCAAGAAAGAAGATAGGATCGAAACCTGAAGGGGGCTTCTTCGGCATTGCGATGAGAGGAGGCAGAGTTGGTGAACCTAAATCGATACATTTGCAAAAGCAGTAAGTATATTTAAACATTAGTATATAAAAACTTCAAACACAAACTGGTTTTCACAACTAAACACAGAAAGCCTCAATGAACTACAAAGACAAGAATGACAACAAAATGAACACTCATATTGCATTTTTGATCCTTCAAAAATGCATAGTTTCTTCAGAAAATTATTTACCTGTGTTTAATTCTTTCATTCACCAAACTACACTACCATACACACACCCGAACCCAACAATATACCATATGAATTTAATGAACTATTTTTAAATGCAAAATCCCGCCATTTCCCCAATTGTTCAACCTCCGAAACCCTAGCCTCAAATTCCCCAATTCACTAAACTTATACGAACTCCACAAATTAACTTCAACTCTACGCATACATGTTGATCACAATCGTTTAAAGCTTTCACTTAGACTCTATGAAAACTCTATTAAACATGAACAACTTCCACAAAACAATACTCGAACGAAGCATAAACAACAACGAATACAAATCAAGTTGCACAACCACAATCCGATTACAAAAACATCATCAGAAAGCAATCGAACCTGAACAAATCGATTCGAGAGAGTTTTCGTACTATTCGTCTGACTACTGTTCTTCACGAAACACAGATCCGACAACGACAGCAGTTTCGTAACATTAAGAGGAAAACCGAGGAGGCTGTTCTGACGAACAAGGTAACAGAGGCATTCAGCTTCATCGGAATCAAAAGCTCCGTTGAATATGTCACAGCATTGCGATGAAGGCTCGTAGGAGAGATCGTTCGGCGGTGCGGATATGTACGGAAGGCAGGGGGAGAAGGAGATGACGGAGTCAGCGCAGCCTCCCGGCACCGAAGACGACGGTGCCGCCGTGGTGTCGCCGCCGGTGGCCGCAGGAGTGAACGGCGGAGCTAGTAGCACGGTGGCGATTGCGAGCAAATGGTGAAGTATGCTTGCAGTGTTCATGGTGGCTGATGGTGGTTATTTCTGTTTAGAATTCAGAGTAGCGTGATGAAGCCATACTATAGCAGTTTTATACATAGAAATATTATAAATAAACCATTTTGTTATTATAAATATCATTTTATGTTTATAAAAAGTCTAGCACTTGTATACAACATAGTTTTTATGAATATTTTATTAGAGGTATACTTGACCAGTTACATAGTTTTTATGAATAGATTTTATTAGAGGTATACTTGACCAGTTACACCACCAGAAACCAATCCTCCACCACCATCGCTACCACCAAAGAATATTCCGTTGTTATCTCTTAACCAGGTATAAAGAAACATGAAATACTAACGAATCCGGCCTGTTAGACCGGCATGTATGTGGACCTGTGTCACACCCCAACCTAGACGGCGGAATCGTCGAGTCGTGAGGAATACGATTGTTCACAGCCACATAACGCTATGTTTAAATGTAATAATCAGATTAATAGTTTCAACAGGAATTACAACATAAGTCTCAATCATGAAATACATTCAAGCAAATATCAAACATAACATAATATTTTATTTATTTAACTAGGTCCAGATCCTAGTTTTATTGCAAGCTTCAAAAGACCACTTTAAACTTGGGGTTACCTGAAACATGATAAAAATAAAAGGTCAACTAAAAATAGTTGGTGAGTTTCCAAGGTTTTCATACATAATATGAAAAGATTATAAGTTGCAATTCATGTCATAGGTTATAAGCTAGTAAGGTTATAGAACACATATCTTTACAATCAAACCTCGACTTGATTACAAGTATATAAGATTGGCTAAGTGTATTTGGTTCCCTAGTGCACAAGCATACGGCTCCTAGGAGTCGGCAATACATCGACTTTAGCACCAAATAGGCTTGTCAGGCCCAAAGATCTAAGACGTCGCCAGGCTAGCAATAGTTAATGATTGTAACAAACTATGTATCTCATATAATCACTTACAACATACAAATAACCATGACAAGATATAAAGATGAATTGCAAGTGCTTTACAAGTCTCAAACGTTTATAAGTGTGTAATGTATAAGTATCATGTTTCACCCCAAAATGGTGTGAAATAAAGTAAAAGGGGGCAAGGAAAACTCACATTGATATAGGCATTAAAGATGTATAAAAGATCAAAAGATAATCCATTACAAGGCACCTAACATATATAATTTACAAGATAAAGATCAAGATTAATAATATGATTTAACGTTCTAATAATAATTAGGGTTTTGTTTGGAAATTTGGGGGTTTAAATGAGTTATTTATATCATGGTTTAACATTGATGGTATAAACCAATAATTATAGTGAATGATTCAATAATTGAATTTATTGAATTAACATAAGGGTAAAAAGAAATGATTAATTTAAAACTTGATAAGTGTGGTTAATCGAATACTTATTAAATGACTTTAAAATTTATTTAAACTCATTTTATAAAGTTTAAGCTTTTAGAACCTCTTATCATAAAAGTTTTATAATACAAAACCTTAAAAGTCAAAATAAAGTGATTATTGTTTTATAAATTTTCAAGAAGTTAAATAAAAGTTAACGAATAACTATATTAACTAATGATGATATAAGATGATTAGATGAATAATTAGTCATTAAACGTATGATTTTATAAGGTTTTAAATGGTCTAAATTTGAACCATAATATATTTTATCATTTAAATATAAAAGAATTTATAATGTTTTGAAATAAATCTCCATTTAAAAATATCGTGATTTGAATGTTAAATATTAAAGGAAAGTTCGGGTCACTAATATTTTGTTAATTATTTATAAAAAATCCATGAGTACCTTTAAAATAAATTATTTAAATTTTAGAAATATTACAGAAATTATTTGGTGTCAAAAAAAAATATTCAAAGTTATAAAAATTATTTTTATATTTAATAAAAATTTCTTAGATTGATTTAAGGCTAAAAACACCTTTTAAAAAATATGGGGGTGCCCGGGGTCGAACCCGGGACCTCCAACTTAACAAAGCTCTCGGGAACCAGTAGACCAAGGCTAACAGCCGCGGTTTAGTAATGGTTCCAAATCGTTTTAATCAATCCACGCCCAAAACCCCCAAAATCCCCAAGAACCCTAGAACGATTTCCCCCAAAATTGAACATCCGATTTAATCCAATCAACATTAGGGTTTTGTTTCCCATTGTTAAATCGATTATAATGATATGTATAACTTACATGATTATGTTCGAATTGATGGTGTTAAGTTGCAGACGGGTCGCGACCAAGAAGAACGTCCAATCGTGGTTCAGATGATGTTGTTGGTTCAATTGATTACATGGGAAGCTTATAATGATGGTATAGAGTATTAGCCCTCAACCAATTTTGGTCTAGAGTTCCCGGAAGGTATAGCTCGACTAAGTTGCAGTTCCGCGACAGTGATGATCGAATGCGATGAGTTTTTTGTTTGATTCAGTAGACGTGAGTGTTGCATTCGATTAGTTACAGGTATATGATTGTTCGTGTGAAGTTAATTTGATTATTAATATGTAGTGCGATCGATGGACTGCTAAAGTAGCCGCAGGCGTGGGACGGTTCTTGGATCGCACTGAAGCTTCGATTTTTAAATGTTTTTGAGGCATGAGTTCGAATCTACCACGTGATGTTGTCGGTAATATTTGATTGGTAAAAATCGACTGGTTTTTGATGTCCTGGGCTCGCCGGAGACCGCCGGTCCGGTGACCGGAGAAACGATCGGGAAAGGGAAAGGGGGGGGTTTGGGTTATTTGCAAGTTCAGTCCCTGAAGTTTGTTTCTTTTTTTATTTTATGCCTAAAACTTAACTTGTAAGTTTCAAAAATTGTATAACCAACCCTGGACTTATTATATTATTATTATTATTATTATTATTATTATTATTATTATTATTATTATTATTATTGTTATTATTATTATTATTATGATCATTATTATTAAGATTATTATCACCATTAACATTATTATTATTATTATTATTATTATTATTATTATTGTTATTTTTTTTTTTAACTATCGTAAAATACAAGATGTTACAGTCTCCCCTACTTTAAGAAATTTCGTCCCGAAATTTAATCATGAGAAATAAATTTTTAGGATTATGAGGAGACTTAGATGTCATTTCATGTTCACGAGGGCACTCTTAGGAATGTTTTAATTCAATAAGTTTGACTATGATTCTAAGTTTGTTAAGTTTCACCGTTCTTGATCTTATATGTTCTTTGACAAAGTGTGCAAGTCATTCCTTTAAAATTTTAATTGATAAATGTTTGTATTCCAAACGGTTCAATATGGTTAAAAAGTTTTGTCATGTGTGAAACACTATACATTAGATCGATACGGGACTCGGCTTAACGAACATGAGAAATAGTTCCGAATGTTTTTTTTTGGATGGAATTCATAAGAGCTTTTCAAGCAAGTAACTTTAACGGGTTTCTAGGCGATCGATTCTTGTTTACTCTTGTCATTGAGGGTTCAAAATGCTATTAGTGTAACGTTGATACAAGTATCGTGTTTGTTAAGATTAAGGATTAACTTTGGTATGAAGAAAATCATTATAATAGGTTTTCAGAATAAGTGTGGTTTTGAGGAAAAAAAAACATTCAGAAGATTACTAGAGGTTGTTATGAGGAGTTCACAGATGGTCCATGAAATGACAATAATAAGAATTGCATTGATCAACGAAGATAGCGTTCACGATTGGATTAAAATTTAAATAATTCAGGATATTGCTGATAAAGGCAAACACAAGTAGCTTTCCAAGTAGGGCTTGCACACGCCGTTCATCAAGCCATGAACACAAATTAGTAATGTCTTTATTTGGCAGGAAGGTTGTTTTGGGAAGTTATCATTACGCAATCAGGTTTTAATGATAACTCAAAATGAAAGTTGATAAGTAAGGAATAAATGGTTCGATGTAGCTAGATCGAGTCAAAATATGAAGATAAAGGGAAAGAATTTGATTTAAGTATTTACATGCTTCAAGCTTGGAATCAAATCAACCTAAAACAATCGGGTCTAGTTCAGAGATCATGCTTTGGCTTGATAGGTCGAATCACCAACATTGATTCACCCACCCTTCAAGTTACTACATGCTTCTCGTCACTTGATTACAACCATGGTAAGTTGAAGATCAAGAAATAAGAATAGTCATCAAGGTGTGGTTTTCACTCCTAACTTGATGATGTATTTCCAAGATATGACCTTTAACTTACCAATCAAAAAGTTCGATCCCAACTCATTGTTAAGGATCCATAGAAATAAGACGAGGTAACTCACCATTAGGTAGAGAAATCACTCCTATCTTAACGATGAAGTTTTACAAAAACAAAATATAACAGGATGAACTTCTTCATCAAAATCCAGAATTCACTCCTACTTTGATGAGATCATTTCATTTGAGAGAATACAATCCATAAAAATGAAATTATCATCAGGGTATGGAATTCACGCCTATCTTAATGATTGAGCTTCATAATAACAAGAAAACAATCAAAGATTAACATTTGTCACCAAAGTACGGGTTTCAATCCTATTTTGGTGAGATCATGTCATTTGTGAAAAGCCATTCCAAAGAGAATACTTGAAGTCAATCCTCAAGATAAGGTAATCACCCTAATCCAGAGGATAAATTTCATAAAACACACAATTGGTAACCATTTATCGGAACGAATAGAGATTTATCAAAGTAAGGGAATCACCCATGTTTTGATGAGATAGAATCATTTAGGTGATACGAGTGTTCTTAGTCATAGATAACTTGCAAACCCTCGCATTTTCCACGGTGCAAGCGGTACGTAGTTTGACTTAATGATGAAAGGAAATAATATTAATTATAAATTCAGGAAATTTCAAGTTACATCAATGAAACTAAAAGGAAAATCATGCTTATAAAATTTAAGGTCAAAGTTCGAGATAACAGGATTGTTATGATGTTCAAATCTTGGATGTCTTAAATCAGGAAGACGAAATCAAGGATAAAATGATTGACATCACAATGAGATGTGAACATTCGATTCACAATCGAAAGGAATATATGGACTTCTCAAGATATGTGGTCAACCATAACCTTATTGATGACACGCGTACTTATAAGCGATCAATTATAACAAGAGTTTTGAGTCAAGTAACGGATTCATTGATCGAATTAGATCACCATTTACACTTTGCCTAGACAAAGTATCCCGAGATGTAGGAATTTCGTCTACAGCGTTGCATGTTCTTAGTTATGGGACACATCCTTAAGAAGACTTGAGAACCATAGGTAACGGTTTAAAGTTTTAAAGACATACGGTTTAGATTCTCAATATCTTTGGGTATATTGAAATTCATGTTCACGTTGGTCAAGGTATAGAAATAGTTACATGAAATGCCGAGTTCAATACTGTTACACGTTACACGTTCAGCGTTTAAACGTAAGAGTTGAAATGTAGGATGGGCTTAATATTAACAGGAATATTATTTAGGTTAAGAATGAGAAAGTATTTAAACTTTGATGATAAACTAGTTCAAGGATTCAAGGATTTTTAAGATACAAAAGGATGGTTCCATTTGGTAACGCATTACCATTTGGAATCGTTGACACGTCAAGGTAAATTGACTCATTTGCCTTAGAGATTTGTGTATTTTGACCATAGTTTATCACTCATCCCAGAAATCCCCAGGTAAGCATAACAGGTCTCACAATGAGATTTATGCGATATGCTTGCCTTAGCCCAAAGGCCTTTTGCCAGGAAATCCAGAATACAGGTGTCTATGTGCCACACAAATTTCTTTGGTTTATGAAATCAAAACCTTGATGAGATTTCACAGATTAGACATAGAGTCTAAGGAATTATACCCACGATGATAAGTGTAGATTCCACATGTCGTTGAGAATAGGTTTAGGAAGTTCATTTGTTGGGGAGAGTCAAAAGTCAAAGTTAAGTTTAAGGAGTCAAGTAACTAAGTTTTAAGCATACATAAGGCAATCCTATGCTAAGGCATCAAGTTGCACAAAAGGCATAGCATTATGTAGCATTTAAACAATATGTAAGCATAAAAGTATAAGGATCTTTCTATGAGGTTCATGCAACTATAGTCTAGGTCACCATTTCTAATAACCTAAATCCCTATAGTTATGGGCTCTGATACCAATCTGTCACACCCCAACCTAGACGGCGGAATCGTCGAGGCGTGAGGAATACGATTGTTCACAGCCACATAACGCTATGTTTAAATGTAAATAATCAGATTAATAGTTTCAACAGGAATTACAACATAAGTCTCAATCATGAAATACATTCAAGCAAATATCAAACATAACATAACATTTTATTTATTTAACTAGATCCACATCCTAGTTTTATTGCAAGCTTCAAAAGACCACTTTAAACTTGGGGGTTACCTGAAACATGATAAAAATAAAAGGTCAACTAAAAATAGTTGGTGGGTTTCCAAGGTTTTCATACATAATATGAAAAGATTATAAGTTGCAATTCATGTCATAGGTTATAAGCTAGTAAGGTTATAGAACACATATCTTTACAATCAAACCTCGACTTGATTACAAGTATATAAGATTGGCTAAGTGTATTTGGTTCCCTAGTGCACAAGCATACGGCTCCTAGGAGTCGGCAATACATCGACTTTAGCACCAAATAGGCTTGTCAGGCCCAAAGATCTAAGACGTCGCCAGGCTAGCAATAGTTAATGATTGTAACAAACTATGTATCTCATATAATCACTTACAACATACAAATAACCATGACAAGATATAAAGATGAATTGCAAGTGCTTTACAAGTCTCAAACGTTTATAAGTGTGTAATGTATAAGTATCATGTTTCACCCCAAAATGGTGTGAAATAAAGTAAAAGGGGGCAAGGAAAACTCACATTGATATAGGCATTAAAGATGGTATAAAAGATCAAAAGATAATCCATTACAAGGCACCTAACATATATAATTTACAAGATAAAGATCAAGATTAATAATATGATTTAACGTTCTAATAATAATTAGGGTTTTGTTTGGAAATTTGGGGGTTTAAATGAGTTATTTATATCATGGTTTAACATTGATGGTATAAACCAATAATTATAGTGAATGATTCAATAATTGAATTTATTGAATTAACATAACGGGTAAAAAGAAATGATTAATTTAAAACTTGATAAGTGTGGTTAATCGAATACTTATTAAATGACTTTAAAATTTATTTAAACTCATTTTATAAAGTTTTGAGCTTTTAGAACCTCTTATCATAAAGTTTTATAATACAAAACCTTAAAAGTCAAAATAAAGTGATTATTGTTTTATAAATTTTCAAGAAGTTAAATAAAAGTTAACGAATAACTATATTAACTAATGATGATATAAGATGATTAGATGAATAATTAGTCATTAAACGTATGATTTTATAAGGTTTTAAATGGTCTAATTTGAACCATAATATATTTTATCATTTAAAATATAAAAGAATTTATAATGTTTTGAAATAAATCTCCATTTAAAATATCGTGATTTGAATGTTAAATATTAAAGGAAAGTTCGGGTCACTAATATTTTGTTAATTATTTATAAAATAATCCATGAGTAACCTTTAAAATAAATTATTTAAATTTTAGAAATATTACAGAAATTATTTGGTGTCAAAAAAAATATTCAAAGTTATAAAAATTATTTTTATATTTAATAAAATTTCTTAGATTGATTTAAGGCTAAAAAACACCTTTTAAAAAAATATGGGGGTGCCCGGGGTCGAACCCGGGACCTCCAACTTAACAAAGCTCTCGGGAACCAGTAGACCAAGGCTAACAGCCGCGGTTTAGTAATGGTTCCAAATCGTTTTAATCAATCCACGCCCAAAACCCCCAAAATCCCCAAGAACCCTAGAACGATTTCCCCCAAAATTGAACATCAATTCGTGCGATTTAATCCAATCAACATTAGGGTTTTGTTTCCCATTGTTAAATCGATTATAATGATATGTATAACTTACATGATTATGTTCGAATTGATGGTGTTAAGTTGCAGACGGGTCGCGACCAAGAAGAACGTCCATCATGGTTCAGATGATGTTGTTGGTTCAATTGATCACATGGGAAGCTTATAATGATGGTATAGAGTATTAGCCCTCAACCAAATTCGGTCTAGAGTTCCGGAAGGTATAGCTCGACTAAGTTGCAGTTCCGCGACAGTGATGATCGAATGCGATGAGTTTTTTGTTTGATTCAGGTAGACGTGAGTGTTGCATTCGATTAGTTACAGGTATATGATTGTTCGTGTGAAGTTAATTTGATTATTAATATGTAGTGCGATCGATGGACTGCTAAAGTAGCCGCAGGCGTGGGACGGTTCTTGGATCGCACTGAAGCTTCGATTTTTAAATTGTTTTTGAGGCATGAGTTCGAATCTACCACGTGATGTTGTCGGTAATATTTGATTTGGTAAAAATCGACTGGTTTTGATGTCCTGGGCTCGCCGGAGACCGCCGGTCCGGTGACCGGAGAAACGATCGGGAAAGGGAAAGGGGGGTGGTTTGGGTTATTTGCAAGTTCAGTCCCTGAAGTTTGTTTCTTTTTTTATTTTATGCCTAAAACTTAACTTGTAAGTTTCAAAAATTGTATAACCAACCCCTGGACTTATTATTATTATTATTATTATTATTATTATTATTATTATTATATTATTGTTATTATTATTATTATGATCATTATTATTAAGATTATTATCACCATTAACATTATTTATTATTATTATTATTATTATTATTGTTATTTTTTTTTAACTATCGTAAAATACAAGATGTTACAACCTGGTTGGATTATGATATAGCTCCGGTCTGGATAAGGCCACACATCGGAATTTCCCACCAAAGGTAGGACCTAGTCTACGGCGAACATGTCATTTTAGCAGGGTCCACAAATAACTGATGTAACAAACTTTGTACATTGTGACACGGCAGTAATGATCACACGGACACATTGCGTAATGGTGTTGCACACGAAAGGCTTAAACTATATGTGAGTAGGGAAAACCTTCCACAAGTAATGAGTCCAATATTCTTGTCAATCTGGTAGGCTCATACATAAACCCTTAAAATTTTAAACCCTAGGATTGATTATCATGTCAGAGTCGGGTGACAGAGAGTGACAGAGAAACCCTTCAGGTTCACCCTCTGTGGCCAGACTAACATTTTACTATGTTGCTTATTTTTGATGCACTCAAAATCTTAGATTTTTTCCTTTTGATGTTATTCTTTAACATTAAGACACGAATGGCCAGCACCATGACAATACATTGAGACTACCCCAGATATTGTGGTTTGACTCGAATGGAGATCACCTTTTGAAAGGGGGATATAACGATACGACTATTGAGCCATCACCATCGACTTGATCCAGGCCTATTTGATTTAAAGAGTGTGATGATAAGATTTACATGAGAGAAAGTCAAGGTATCATTTATTTAATTTCTAGTACATCTATATGGTAGTTGTAATCTTCATCCAATTCTCTAGTTTATCTTTTAGTGATTACCTTATCTCTTCTTCATCTTGTGTTTCTTGAAGATTTCGGTTCATCTCAAATGGAACTGTAACATGGTTTCTGAAGGCAAAATGACGTACAATTTTTCATTTTTGATATTCGATTATTGTTCATATTTATAATAAGGAAGAATTACATGTATCTCTCTCCATCAAAAAATTACACATTTCCTGAAAATACAAGTTTAAATGTATAAAGTATAATGTTTTAAGCATGCTTTAGGGATATATGTAATTTACAAGTTTATATAGTGAAAATATGCAATTGCCCCTTATAATAAAAGACAACCCTAAACATGTTTTTAAATTTGCCAACTTTGTATAAACTTAAAAATCGAAGGTATCATACTAAAGGGATACAAAGATCATAAATGCAACCTCATTCACCATTGAGATGGAAGACCATACCATGGTTGTGTATATGTGTGCAAAATGCTGGTTGCAAGTTTCCTAACCCTTTTTTATTATTTTTCGAACTAGATTGATCTACAAAATTGTATATGATGTTTCATAGGTTAACACAAAGAGTAAGGTTATAATAAAAAATATATTTAATCTAAAAAGTTTAAGAAAATTATGGGATTGACACGTGCCCTCCTATTGTTTTAAAAATAAGGACATTTTGGTTATTGTGTTAAATATGTCAACTCATTGTGTCTTATGCATTCATTATGTCAAATATTAGTTTATAGTATATATTTTACACAATGTGTTATATGTATTCATCATTGTATTTTACATTTTAGATCATTTTATATTACGTTTTTTATTGTTTCTATAAATTATATGAACATGTTATCTATTATATTGTTTGACAATTAGAAGTACACAATAATATATTTTCATGGATGTATATTTCCAAACACATTGTGTTATTTCACCGATATATTTTTTAAAACTTATAGTGTTCAAGATAATACCATGATCGATGATCAGAAGACACAATGAAACACTGTGTTATTTTGTCATTGTTTTTAATCTGTTAGATTAAATAGTTGTTAATGTATTATTGTGTTTTACATATTAGAGAAACACAACAATGTTATTTTATCATTATATATTTTTTAAAAATTCATCATTTTTAAGAACACAAATAGTATTAAAAAAACGCAATAACTAACAAAAAGACATAATGAACTGCACAAAAGACACAATGACGAGATATGAGACTAAAAATATACAAAAGTTTTATTATCCTTTTATATAATAATATTGTACTCGTTATGAAAATAAATAAACAATCGTTTTTATGATGTAATTTTTATATAATAATAATACCGTACATAAAAATTATGAAAGTTTAAAGAATGGAAGAACTTGTAAAAAATAAACAAAAGTGAATGTTTCTAAAATACATCTCTAACAAATTTTTTTATAAAATTTGATTTCAACAATTGATTAACGAAATTAATATTTAAAATTAATTCTTATACTTTTTAGTTTTAAAAACCTTTTATTGGAACTTTTCCTATCCTAATATTCATAAAATTCATTAATTTATTTGAGTTGTTTTTATTTATTGACAAAGACCAACCGTGATAATTTAAGCATTTACCTTGAAATGGGTTGAGGAGGTTTTGTTTGACCTTTTGACGCGTCATTGATAAACTTCAAAAACTCGGTTAAATTGTAGAGGTTCAAACATGGTGAAAGTGACATAATATATAAATTCTTATAACTCCTTCAACTGCTTTATTTTTGGATTATTATTATTATACTATAGTTTTAATCATCATCTTTAATAATACATTAATTATATAATTTGTCATTTATTTCACAACGAACACCAACTGTTTTAAAAAAGCAGTATGTTATACAGAAAGTCTTCTGAGTATCTCACGTGTCAATTTTGCTACCTCACTTGTATTGGTGAACATGATTGATGAAGGTTTTTATTTTTCATGTTTACACAGTTATCAATCTTTTATCCATGTTTACATAATTATCCTGCCGTCACTGATGCAGGTTTGCAACCACTCTATTATCCATCTAGGTAAAAGAACTTAATTATCTCAAGGTTGCATTTAGGCATATGTTTGTGTTATCTTTATAGTTTTCTGCTTAAAATTATACCGTCAAAAAGGATGGGGCATACTTGGTATAACTAGAAACACCAAGTCATGATAATAAAGTACTAGTCAAAATAGAACTAGGGATCGTTTGCAGGGGACCAAATATCCTCTGTAATTAACATCTCTCACTTTTTATTTTGTGGTCATCCACTTTCATGTTGATTGAAAGACCATGGGCGGATTACTACGCACGAAATGATCTAAACAGGGTTCGAACATGATAACCGATAATTCCAAATCCTAACATGGGCATAATATTGAGTAGTGTGAACAAAAGCTTTTATTTAAACGAGTCAATTGAAGTGATATGAAATCTGAGAAGTTTATATTATCCTAACAAATGACCAATAAAAAGCAAAACAAGAAGATGATAAATAACCTACAAGATAAGTAGCAATTTAAACCAAAGATAATTAGATAAATTCTTGATAAAATCCACATAGCTTGATAAAATCCAAGCTCCGGCTCCATAGTCCATATTAGCATCAATCTATATTTTTTTTAACAGTAAAATGATTTCATTTCATATATCAAATTCTAGCAAGATATTAGAATACAGCATCAGCTTATAACTTTACATTTGAAACA
This sequence comes from Flaveria linearis, assembly GCA_024085815.1. NCBI lineage: Eukaryota > Viridiplantae > Streptophyta > Magnoliopsida > Asterales > Asteraceae > Flaveria > Flaveria linearis. Next base: position 11,424,886 of record CM044008.1, on the reverse strand, counting down.
TCAGCGGCTTAGGCCCTTTGGTTCACCGGTTCTGCGCTCACACTATAAACAGTTGGTCCCGAGTTCGAACCGGGCCACCTACACATTTTTCTCAGACCCTGCTCTTGAGTGGGACTTACTGGGTATGTTATGTTATGCTTGCTCTATATAGGCTTCATACTGATACGAAGATTATCACCTGAATTAGTTTTTTCCTCTGTATTCTCCTGTGAGCATTATCTAGATAGAACATGAGGTCTTTGAAGGAGAATGCTTAATCAAGTTCCAATTAATGCCCATATATGATATGCCATTAAACATGCCACAAAAAAGTGCTTAAAAGATTTAGGGAGTACCTCACAAAATGGACAAACCCTAGAGGTAATATTGATGCCTATTCTCAACAAAGCTTCTCTGGTGGGAATTCTGCTTAGGTTGTTCTCCATATCAACATATTAACCTTTTTAAGGACCCAATTATTCTATAAATTTTTAGTGTTTTCGGCTGATACATGGAAGAAATCTGTTGTCTTTCTAATATACTTTACCATATGTGTGCCCCCATTATCACCAACCCAATGGCATGTTTTTAAGGCATTGCCATTTGTTGGATGAAAGGAATATCTGTTTAGCAGCGATAGGCATGATTCCACGTCTCTTTTTTCATCATCTCTGTTCGAAGATTATTCGTTTATGTTTTGAATCTCCATGTCCATTTGGCAAGTAACACCAAATTTGCAGCATTCAACGATCCAACTCCTAATCCACCAGCTTCATTTGGTTTAAATACTTAATCCAATTTACCCAATGTATTTTCTTTACTTCATTGCAACCTCCCCACAATAATCTTTTCCTAATATTTTCTAGTTCATTTATAATTTTCTTTGGGGCCTGGAAAAGTGAGTGGTATGATGGGAGGCTTTCAAGCATAGATTTGATTAGAGTGAGTCTACCACCCATGGATAGAGCTTTACCTTTCTAAGCAGTGGTATACAAATCGGGTGTTTTTCTAAAACCGGTTTGGGGTTTAAACCGGAACCGGTTTGGTCAACCGTGGTCAAAACCGGTTTGTCAAACCGGTTTGGACTTAAAAAACCCAAACCTATAAAACCGGTTTGGGTCGGTTTGAAGACCGGTTTGGGTAATTTGAAGACCGGTTTGGGTCGGTTTGAAGACCGGTTTGGGTCGGTTTGAAAACCGGTTTGGGCCCAAGTCCGTTAGTTTTTTTTAAGCGTTATAAATTAAATAAACAATTAATTATAAAAATTCAATAAACTTATAAGATGAATGTTACATATTAATTGTATAAATTAAATAAAACCTATAAGATGCATTTACATATTTTTATTTGTAAAAATTAAAACATATATAAATTAGAAGCATTATATAATTGTTTTAAAAAACAAAGTACACAATTTCAAATTAAATACACAATTTAAAATCAAAGTGAAATATATAATATATAAAACACAAAACTATTCAAACAACATAAAATTTTAAATAATTGTTTGAAAACCGGTTTGGAAATAGGTTTGGAACCGATTTGGAACCGGTTTGAAACCGGATCGGGTTAGAAACCGGTTTGAGAGAGGAAACCTACAAACCGAACCTAAACCGCCCAAACCGCCGGTTGGGCCGGTTTGAAACCGGTTTGGGCCAAACCAATTTCGTTTTTTTTTCCCGAACCGGTTGCCAAACCGGTTATTTTGAACAATTACGTTTTTTTTACATGTTCATGTTTCCACCAACAAGAAGGCCAAGATAAAAGAATGGGCATTTACGGTTTTGACATCTCAAAGTGGTAGTCATGTTTTTGACATCTCATAATTCTTAGTAGATTTTTTATTTGATTGTGAGTATTTCCTAACAAACATACATCATCCACATAAAGGATGTGGGTTAAGATCGGACCTTCATTTGGGGCTTTTATACCATGATAGATTACCATTTCCACTTTGATCAACATAGTAGAGTGTGAACCTTCATTTGGGGCCTTGCATCAATCTATACTTACCAAACGATCTCTAGCATAATGACGAGAGAGTGTGTTGCATGATGTTTTTACCTTAGAGTGTTAAGAGTTCAAGTCTTATCAGAAAATTTAATAAAAATCTAAAATATGTTATAGTGAATGAGTTCTAACGTTAATACAGAAAACATTTTACATCCATACTTTCGCATTAAAATTTTAGACATGTCACATGTCCCATATATTAAGCATTATTAAAAGTATTGATTAAACGAATCTATTTTTTAAAATATAAAGGGATTGTATACTTGGACATCCTAAAATTATAAATTAATACCCCAAATTCCTATACGGCTTGTATAGCTCCATACGCGTCGTATAAAGAGGTCGTATAGCTCTATATGAGGCGTATAACCCCTCTGACAGCCCCTTGAATTTTTTAGTTAGTGTCGAAATTTGCTATATAAGACTATATAGGACATATAGCTTTCTGACAGACGCACTGAAATTTTCTCATTTTTAGTATATTCGACCATATACGTCACGTATAATGTCATACGAAACGTATACGGGGTGTCGACTTATAACATAGGGTGTGTGTATAATCATAACCCAATATAAATCCACAAAATAAACCATTAAAACGTGGACTTCCGACGATTCTGGTCTTCTAGAGACGATATTTTTATAATATTAATTTCGTCCTCATTCGTAGTGATTCGAAATCACATCTGATGTGGAAATTCGTGACCCTTGTCCTTTCAACATTCAAACTTCTCGTTGACTCAATTTTCTCCGCTAACATGCGCCGGGTATGCGCACTACACACCCACTCTCCATCAAAGGTCTACCTATGCGCACTACGCACCTTGCGTATCCAAGTCTCTCTCCTCTTTATACCTGTTTCTTCATTTGTTAAAGCTACACGTTGACTGATATTATTATTACTTTCTCTTATTGTCAAACTTTCAACTATTTGTGTCGCCGGAGACCTACCGACGATATTCTCCGGTGATATCTCCGATAGATGTTTTTGTATTATTCGTATTGAATATGTTATAACTGCTGTTGAAGACGAAGTTTGTTTATTTGTACCTATTTTTGTACTTAGGGTTTCGATAGCGTAGAAGAAAACCTAAATTGAGGTTGCTCTTGCTTGTAGATCTCTATTTGCTGTGTATGTTTGTCGATTTAGTTGTGTTAGATGATAGATTGAGATCTTCATCGGTTTAATTTTATTAATCTGAAATCTAGGGTTCTGAAGAGCAGTTAGTTAGTACTTTGCAAGTATTTGAAGAACGCTCAACTGTTTATACGCTGATGAAGATGTGTGGTTAGTATTTGGTGAAGCTGAGGTGAGAGCTTTGTTTTATGAGCTTTTACATCGTTGTGTTGTTGTTTTTTGATTAAGTATGAAGAGATTGAAGTCTAGTGATGATCTGAACTCGTATGGAGGGGAAAAAGGTGTTTTTAAGGATTGGGGAAGAAAGGATGATGATTCGGGTTTGCATCAGTCTTCTTCGCATAGGAGTTTTCATTACAAGTCTGAAAGTGGGAAGAAGGGTTTGTCCTCTTCGTCTTCTTCGCGATATGATCGTGTGGAGGATGATCGTAAGGCTTCGAGGTTGATTCGGAAGAGGTCTGATTATGATGCTGATGGATATGAGAGGAGGAAGAGTTATGACAGGTATAGGGATAGTAGTGAAAGGGGGATCCTGAGCTCTTCGCCTCGTAGTGGATATGGTAGTGATAGGATACATAGATCTGAAAGTTTTTCAGGGCCGAGGAGAGAGTTTCCGAAGGGGTTTAGATCGGAAAGGGATCGTTCACGGAGAGAGGGTAGTGTTTCTTCGTGGCGGCGGTTTGGTGGTGGTAAAGATGTGGACGAAGGGGCAAAAAGTGGCGGTGATTCGGCGAGGGGAAGTAAGGCAGCTTCTGAAGAAGTCAGTAATGTGAGATCGCCACCGGGAGGGAGAGATGCAAAGTCACCAGCTTGGTCAAAGGACTCCGGAAGTGAGCAGTCAAAAAGTGTCGAGGTCAAAAAGAGTGAAAGTCTTCCGGCTGAGAGTGGAAATAACAGTGAAAGGGAAGAAGGAGAGCTTGAACCTGATCCTGATCATGATCATAATCCTCATCCTGAACCTGCTCCTATTGTTGAGGAAAAGGTTGGCGAACCACTTTCTAAACCGTCGGATACTGTGCAAGAGGCTCAAAATGAGAATCATGTTGATGATAAATGTGTGGAAGATAGTACAAAGGTAATGCCAAAGGAAGAGATCAAGCCTAAACTAACATGTATTCTTGAAAAGAAAGCTGAAGTTAAAGAATCAGAAACACTTCAAAATGCAATGGATACAGGTAACCAATCATCTTCTTCTGAGGATTCTTCAACTCAGAAAATGGTTGAAAATGGAGTTGCAGCTCCATTATTATCAGATAATGACAAGGAGGATGCTCATAAAGAGGAAGCTAAAGATTTTTCTGGAAGTTTTAAACCAATGGAGATAACACCAAATCAAGATAATGATACAAGTGATGAAGTCAAGGGGGAGAATTTTAGTGCAGATATGCATGTACAGGTAACAGAAACTGTAGGACGACATGAATCACATGATGCATCTGGAGATGTTAATCATTCTCTTGTGACAAAAGAACTCACCCAAAATTTCAAGGACAAGGGCAAAAGTGTGATTGTTTCAGCTTTTGATGATAATGATGAACCAAGAAGTTTTATGCCCAGTAAAGAGATTGACATAGAAGGACCGAGCACAAGGGGTTTTGATTTTTTCTTCATGGATCCTGTTAAAAAGACTGAAAGTTCTGACCAAAAAGGATCCAGCAAGCCAAAAGATGAGAAACTATCTTTAGAGCCACTTGAACTTTCTCTTCGGTTACCATCTGTTCTTCTTCCTATTGGTTGCCAGAACCCAGTTCAAGGTCCAGATTCTCCTAGTCAAGAAATGAGTATTCAGTCTCATGCCAGCTCATTCCAAACAAGTTCTGATGGATTCACAAGATCTTTTTCAGGTTCTCAACACTTTTCTCACAACCCTAGCTGCTCATTAACCGAGAATTCAATCGATTATGAAAAATCTGTTGGCAGCCGCCCATTGTTTCAAGGTGTGATATGGCAGGCCCAGCCATCAGATGATCAGAAGAACACAGAACCACCAATTCTCCAAAGAAGCATTTCAAACGGAAATGTTGGTGTTTCAAATGTTCAATCTTTACAGTTGCATAGTGCCAGATCAGCAGAAGGAAGTTACAAAGCACCTCTTGGATTGGAAAGACAGCTAAGCAGTAATAATAACAATAAACAGCCATCAGGCTCACACTCAAGACACATGAGTGATATAAAATCCCCAACCCAGAGTGTTGGATCTTATGAAACTGGTTCAGATTTTCATAAAGATAAAAGGCGTGTTGCTAGAGAGGTTACTGGTACTAATCCAGCTGATTTGGTTGAGCCCATTCTTGCAAGGGTGGTTTCCAATCCCTTACCCATTGTGGCCCGCATATTAAATGAAATGACCCCACCGTCTTTAACTAGTCTAAAAGAATCAGCCCGTGATGTTATTTTGAACCCGAGCAAACGAAGACAGTTTTCTTTCTTTCGTAAAACCCTTGAAAAAAGGTCAGATATTACTATGGATGTTTTATCAAAATCCCATAGTGTCCAAATAGAAATACTGGTGGCATTAAAAACTGGCAATCAAGATTTTCTCCAGACAAATGCTAATATATCGTCCTCTGACTTAGCAGAAATATATCTTAACTTAAGATGCAGAAACCTCGCATGTCGGAGTTACATACCTGTTGATGAATGTGATTGCAAAATTTGTGCACAGAAAAAAGGATTTTGCAGTGCTTGCATGTGTTTAGTATGTTCAAAGTTTGATATGGCTTCAAATACTTGTAGTTGGGTAGGATGTGATGTATGTCTGCATTGGTGTCACACTGATTGCGGTTTAAGGGAATCGTTTATTAGAAATGGACGTAGTGCAACGAAGGCTTTAGGTCAAAGTCAAACTGAGATGCAGTTTTTTTGTGTTGCATGTGATCACCCTTCTGAAATGTTTGGTTTTGTAAGGGAGGTTTTTCAAAATTTTGCTAAAGGGTGGAGTGCTGAAACAATGGCAAATGAACTTGAATATGTTAGAAGAATATTTTCTGCCAGTGATGATATTCGAGGAAAGCGGCTTCATGAGATCTCACTTCAGTTGTTGACTAGACTGTCAAATAAATCAGATCTTCAACATGTTAGAAGTTATATAATGAGTTTCCTCAATGGTAAGCTTTCTTTAAATCTTACAGTTTTGTTCTTTTCTCATCTATTGAACACTTTCAAATGGGTCAGAAGTTGCTGAAAGTGTATCTTTTATGCATAAAAACCAAATCATCATATTCTAGAATTTATATTATCATTGAAAATGATATGAACTCTGGCACTAATTATTTTCTTGCAAATCTGAAGTTCTGATCAGAAGAGGAGTTTCGGGTCAATCTGACATGACCCACTTTGAATCCATCTTCTAATGACCTAAATGGATAATTACAAAAAGATCAGCCAAAAGGAAACATGTTAAATGAGTTGAAAACACCTCCTGGTTAATTTTGTAAAATTAGATGAATATAACTCTTTAATCTTGTCTGACGATCTAATTATTTGTTCCAAACCAAAATTTTTGGGTGAAGAATTTTTGATTCATTCAACACCACCTGTTATGAGCCGTGACCTGATTTGCTTTTCTTGTGACTTCTAAGTTATAACCTTATGTGCTTTACTGATTGCAGATGATGATGCCTTCAAATCAGAGAACATTCAAATTTCTCAAGAGAAAGAAGTAGTGAAACAAAACCAAGTAGATATTCCAAAAACCAGCCAAGAGGCTGCAATGTGGATGAAATCCATTTACGCAGATAGGCCGACCCAGTTAAGAACCGCCAGCTCAGACGTACAACGGCCACTCCTTCAATTCCAAGAGAACCCGTTTTTGATGAGCTGGACGGCATAGTTAGGATCAAGCTAGCAGAGGCTCAAATGTTTCAAAACCGTGCTGATGAGGCAAGAAGAGAAGCCGAAGGCCTGAACCGTATTGCACAAGCAAAAAGCAAGAAAATTGATGAAGAATTTGCAAACCGCGTGAGAAAGTTGCATTTGTCAGAAGCAGAGGAGACTCGAAGGCAAAAACTTGAAGAACTACAAGCTTTGGAAAATGCTCACCAGGAGTATTTCAATATGAAAGTAAGGATGGAAAGGGAGATTAAAGATTTGCTGTTAAAAATGGAAGCGACTAAACGTAACTTCAATCCATCGTAATTGCCAGGTAGATTATTATTATTTTTCAGGATTGCAAGTTTAGTACACACCTGTTTTTGTTTCTGGCAATTAGTTTGTAGGTTTCTCTTGTTTATTTTGAAGCTAGTTTTATCTATCAGTTACAAGTATGCTTCTAAAGACAGAAAGACTGTACAGTGATTGCCCCTTTATGTTAGATATTATTATCAGTTAAGTTACAAATGAACCCACCATCCTTTGATTGTCAGGAGTTTTACTATTGATCCCGTTCCACCATAAATAACCGCGTAATTTCTCTGCTTGCGATTGCGTGTGCCTCTGATTGCTCTGCAACGGTTGGTAACACAGATAACAGTTTACTTGATCAAGTAATTGGCATCCATCTAATGTTGAAGGCTGTGGTGATGCTCCTGTGAAGTTTAATTATGCTGACGGAGTGTTGATTATTCGGTTGCAAATCTGCATGCGGTCTCTTATATCGGTGGAACTAAGGATGTATGTTTCCCTCAGCTGGCATTACTTGAAAAGTATGACCGTAAAGGAAGCGACAAACGTAAAAAGGGGGTTTGTTCATGTTTATTCGTTTAACATGAACACTTGTATGAAAGAATTTCCTTGTTTATGTATTTTTTTTTTCGTTTACTAATATTCTAAACGTAAAACAAATACTTGTCGAACGTGAACAATATGTTTAAATAAAAGTCATTGGGATTGGGGTTTTAAATTGGGTTGGAATTATTAGGTCAACGAACATGAACAAATGAACAAACGTATTTGTAAGAACATTTATGAACATAGTTCATAAGCAAACGCCAACACAAATGTTGAGGAATTATGGGAAGACCGGTGACGACTGATGACTAGGGTGGTTTAAGTATCACTAGCACTTTGCCGGCCATGTATTTTAGTTTCCAACGAACCGACACTGGAGCCTTACCATGCCCAATGGCAACAAACAGCTTCACCTCACCAGTACCGGAACTTGGTGAGATTGGCTCATTGTACTCGTAAAAAGATCGTAAAAAACGATGATTGTTATAGCATAATATAATCTGCTGCTAAGATTAAGCATTCGAGTTATATAGTAGATAATAGTTATGGGCATAAAATGTCTTGTTAAACTAGAATTCTGCAATAATTTTTATAAATAATTGGTGTTCAAAACATGTTTAGAAAAATCATACCGTTTACTATACTAATCTAAGAGTATTTATACCGGAGCTTTTATCTTTACCTTTAAAATTTAACCAAAAATCATTTTTATCCTCAAAATTCAATCATCTTTAAAAAAGATTCAAGTCTAACTGATTATTTTTATTCAATTAAACAATATTTTTTTTATCAATCTACTAATGTTTCTCTCTTTCACTCATAGAAAAAAAGTAAACAACGAATAATGAGTTGTTAACTATTAAAACTTACTATTCAATCCATGTAAATCATCTAGAAAGTTATATATAATGAGATAGAACGAGTTTATAACACATCTCTACAAGTCGGGCTATTTACAGGATGTTTTGAGCTCGAGAAAATACAAACACGCCGCCACCTCCCACAGCTCGACCCACAAGCATATTCTTGTCTAGATACGAAAGGTAGTACAGCCCGCCCACCGACCGCCTGCCATTTTATATAAACTTTATGTTTTATTTTTGTTTTAATATATAATCAATGTACGAGTGAATATTAATCTGACAAATTTGAATTTAATAATATAAAATATGACTCATTGACCGATAAAAAGTCATACTATTACTAATCACACTCTCAACTTTCACTTTACTGTCAAGGACAATCCCAATAGCATAACGCTCGATTTGCTGAATTTTGCTGGCAATGATAATTATGACGGAAATGGAAAAAGATACAAGTGAAATCAAGTGAAACATAGCGCAAATGGAGCACGAATCTATGATAACTATGCTATTGGGATTGTCTTTGGCAAGTAAAGTGAAAGTTGTAAGTATTATTGGTCAAATTAATAATATTATGAATTATTATCCGTTAATAAGTCATACTAAGGCTATCAAAATCCAATTTGTCTGATAATTTTGTAAACTTACCTTCCTGGGCTTGTGCTAGTTACTGGGATTTGTGCTTTAAAAGTACGAATTGCTTGTAAGATCTAAAAGTGAAACAATCACAAAATTATAAAAAGAAAACAAAACAAAGATGAAACAGATGTTAATAAAACCCAAGTGATTTTTGAGAAGATTACCTGCAGGCTAAGAAAAGAGCGTGGTAACAATGCAGGAGCTATTAGAGCTTGCAACTCTTCACTGATGATTATGTTTTGAAGGGCTATCTGTCATTGAAAATTTGAAATAAATATAAAAAGTTAAAAATAATGCAGTAGGATTTATAGAGAATGCAGGCGGGCGCGTTAAATTTAGCATGGTGGTTTGATCAAATTAACTGTCAACCGACCTCTTCAAACTGAAGGTAGATGTTACGACGGGACACAACAGAAAATTTAGCAGAAACAAGGAGGGTGGCACCTTCATTTTCCTGAGTAAAAAGCAAATATTGGTTAGAAGATAATCATGTGCAAAATCAACTTCAATATATGCTAGCAAAATGAGACATCTCAGACGTACAATAAAGATGCATCATGCATGATAATATTGTTATACTACTTATAATCTATATATCTAATCATGCAATTGCCACTTCAATAACTAAAAGGCTTGATGGTAGTTACTAGTTAGTAGGTTTCATATATTTACTATCAAACAATGAGGAGAAACATCCTTCATTGTTCTATGTTGTGGTGAAAACAAGTCGAGTTGAGCCCGAGCTTGATAAGCTCAAGGTCGGCTCGTTTTAAGCTCTATGTCTAACTTGGTTTTGAAAAGTGCAAGGCTCTTGAAGGCATTTAGGTCCGAAAAGCCGAGGCCCAAGGCAAAAGTTTCATGTATGCAAGTGTTGCTCTATATTATGTGTTTTTCTGAATATTGCATGCCTTATTTTTCTAGTATGGCCTTTTTGAGAGCCGAGGGTCTCCCTTGCAGTCTTTCTATCCTTCAGGCAGAGGTAAGACTATGATACGTGTCTATTTGTATAGGGTTCAATTAGTCATTCTTTGTAACTAGGAGGGGTTATATTGTAATAATGAGCAAACAATGGTTAGGTAGTTATATCCATTGTAACAGATCATTTGGAGGTTATGCAATGGAATCAGAAGTTTCCTATGCTCTCTCTCCATAGAATTCTCCATCTTTCTGTTTGTATTGCATCAGACTAGCCCTCATCTCACCCTCCCCAGACCCCAATATTTGAGGGGGACTTTATTGGGTATGTCAGTTTGTTTGTTTGTTTAGGCGTTGTACTATTTAAAACCAAACAAGTTTCAATTCGAGCATTTAGTGAGCCGATTTCGATTAGGTCACGAGCCCCTAGACTCTTCTACATCCCTAGTCTATGCAGTATATGTAACTTCCTAACGTAACCCTAGTATCTTTTCCCCTCCATCTAAACCCAACTTTCATAAACTTTGTTATATTCTCTTCCAACTTTATTAGCTTCTTTTCTGGATGATTTATGGTGCATTTAGTTATGGAAAAGTAAGGTTATTTTCTGAGTTTCATAATAAAACACAAATATTAGATAACATGTTCAAGTCGAGTGTTTTCCAGGAATTTTTTTCAATGTAAACAAAAAAGGACTTATAGCAACCGGTAAGGTTGTGTTGGTTTCAGGCTCAAGATTAAACACTCAAAAAACTATCTTACTTTCATTACTTGCGATCCATACATATAAATAGACTGAAAAACATAATGCAAACATGGGTCACTACTCCTATAAAATAGACCACTACTTAACTACGCTATTCCACTACTTAGACTAATTCAAAATGAAAAAACAAACAAACAAACATACCCAGTAAGTCCCACTCAAGAGCAGGGTCTGGGAGGAGTAGGTGACGGCGAGTCTTTCCTCTATCTTTGGAGATAGAGAGACTGATTCCGAAGAGACCCCCGACTCGGTAACGAAAACCAATAACAGTCGCAATCGCAAACATAAAGTAAGTCAGACAACACACAGGTATAAATCACTTGAATACATAGAAAGCTTGTACATTAACTAAGCAGGTAGAATCACGTATAAGGGCAGAAATAGGAAGACAGGTAGGCCGTAACAGATCTACGTCTACCCTTCGTACCCAAGATCTACGTCTACCCTTCGTACCCAAGATCTACGTCTACCCTTCCTACCCATCGGTCCCGCTAGAAGTCCTTAATTTTAATTCTACGTCTCCACTCACTCCCATCCTCGATCATGTGCTCAGAGAGGTGCAAGTCTACCATATCTCGCCTAATTATTTCGTCCCAAGTCAACCTAGGTCGGCCTCTATTCCTTCTACCCTCTACGGTGATGTTCTCTACTGCTCTAACGGGTGCTCCCATCGACCTTCGCTTTACGTGCCCAAACCATCTTAATCTTCCCTCTCTTATTTTATCTGTGATACACGCCACCTCCAGCCTCTGTCGAATCGCGTCGTTTCTTATTCGATCCAATCTTGTGTGTCCACACATCCATCTCAGCATACGCATTTCCGCGACCTCTATTTGTCTCTGGTGCGATTTCTTTATGGCCCAACAATCTGTTCCGTATAACATAGCTGGACGTACCGCCACTCTGTAAAGTTTTCCCTTTAATTTTGCTGGGAACCTCTTATCACACAGGATCCCTGATGCTGCTCTCCATTTGCACCATCCTGATTGCACACGGTGAGCTACATCGTTGTGTATCTCTCCGTCCTCCTGTACGTACGAGCCCAGGTATTTGAACGTAGACGTCTGTGGTACCGTCCTACCCTGGATGCTGATTTGTGTGTCCTCTTCAGCCTCACCACTAAAGTTACGATGCATGTATTCAGTCTTAGAGCGACTTATCGTTAAGCCTCTGCTCTCGAGTGCTGCTCTCCACTGTTCTAGCCTCTCGTTAAGCACCGTTTTAGATTCTGATATTAGGACAATATCATCTGCAAACAGCATGCACCACGGTACAGGCTGTTGTATAGACTTGGTCATCTCATCCAGCACTATTGTGAAGAGAAATGGGCTTAATGCCGAACCTTGGTGTAGTCCCACTTCCACCGGAAAGAAGTCTGTGTCTCCGACCGGTGCTCGCACGAACGTTTTTGCCCCTTCATACATATCCATTATTATTTTGATATACTTCTCTGGTACCCTTCTGAGTCGTAAACTTTCCCAAATGAGTTGACGGGGCACACTGTCATATGCTTTTTCTAGGTCAATGAATACCATATGAAGGTCCCTTTTCTTTCTCTATATTTCTCTATTATCCTTCTTATGACGTGTATGGCTTCTGTTGTGGAGCGTCCTGGCATAAATCCAAATTGGTTCACCGCAATCTGAGTTTCTCTTCTAATCCTCGTGTCAATAACTCTTTCCCATAGTTTCATCGTGTGACTCAATAGCTTTATTCCCCTATAATTTGCACAACATTGGACATCTCCTTTTTTCTTATATATGGGGACTATGAAACTGCTTCTCCATTGCTCTGGCATCCTCCCGGTTTTGAAGATGGTGTTAAATAAGTCTGTTAGCCATTGCAGACCCTCGTTTCCCAGGCACTTCCATACTTCGATCGGTATGTTGTCTGGCCCCACCGCCTTAGCCCTTCCCATTTTCTTCAACGCTCTCGTAACTTCGTCGATTGTGATGCTTCTACAGTAACACCTGTTTTGTTGGTTTGGTTGATTTGGTATACTAATCGCAGTTTGTTGGTTAGGGTTCCTTATGTTGAAAAGGTTATCGAAGTAAGTTTTCCATCTCGCCTTGATGTCGTTCTCCTTCAGCAATACTTTTCCATCCGCAACCTTTATAAACTTGACCATTCTCAGGTCTTGTTTTCTACTTTCTCTTGCCCTGGCAATCTTAAAAATTTCATATTCTCCTTCTTTCGTCTCTAGTCGCTTATACATTCTCTCGTACGCTGTGTTTTTTGCCTTTGACACGGACTTTTTCGCCTCTCGCTTAGCCACCTTGTATTTATCTTTTAGCTCCGCTCGTTCTTCGTCATTAGTACAGTGTAAAAGGTCTCTGAAACATTGCTGTTTAGTTCTTATCTTCTCTTGTACGTTTTCATTCCACCACCAGGCTTCCTTATGACCTACTGTCCTATTTGTTGCAAGTCCAAGAGTTTCTTTAGCCGCTTGCATAACTGCAGTTGCCATATCCTCCTACATTTTGTTTGCGTCTTCCTGTGGTCCAGTTTGGATCATAGGTATGACCTTATCTCTAAAGGTGGTAATCTTTTCGTCTTTGAGCTGGCCCCATCTGATCGTAGGTCTGATTTTCTTAGTTGGTTGGACAATTGCTCTCTTCACGCGTAGATCAGCCACCAACATATGATGTTGAGTCACTACTGTCTCTCCCGGGATTACCTTACAGACTTTCCACGAGTTACGATCTTCTCCCCTCATCAGCATATAGTCTATCTGAGTGTGTCTCCCGCCGCTGCTAAAGGTGATCAGATGCGAATCTCTTTTCTTAAAGAACGAATTTATGATGCCCAGATCATGCGCTAAAGCAAAGTCAAGGAGCTCCCTCCCGCCGTCATTCCTCAGACCATACCCAAATCCTCCATGCACCGACGCGAATTGTTCATTACCCTTACCGATATGCCCATTAAAATCTCCTCCTATGCATATTTTTTCTTGTCTAGGTATGTCTCTCATAACCTGATCTAAAGTCTCCCAGAACTTATTTCTTTCCGTTTCCCCTAATCCAACCTGTGGTGCATACGCACTAACTACTGCCACTACCTCGTCCCCTATTACTATTCTTAACATCATCAGTCTATCATCGTATCTTCTCACTTCCACTACATTATCCTGAAGTTCCTTAGCAACTAGAAAACCTACTCCATTTTTTGTACCATCTGACCCTGAGTACCACAGTTTATAACCGTTGCAGTCTTTTGCTCTCCCACCCCGCCATCTTGTCTCCTGAAGGCACACTATCTGAACCCTACGTCTCTTAAGCACATCTAAACAAACAAACAAACAACATACCCAGTGTATCCCGCTGAAGAGCAGGGTCTGGGAGGGGTATGTGGTGGCAAGTCTTTCCTCTATCCTGAGAGATAGAGAGACCGCTTCCGAAGAGACCCCCGACTCGTTTACAAATGCGGTAACCATAACAATCATAATAATCATAATCATAATAATCATAATACATATCGTGCAACACATAGGCAAATATCGCATCACATGCAGAGTTAGATAGTGCGCGCATCATAAAAAGCGACATGTAACACCCAAACAGGGAAATGACGAAAGAAACAAACCACATCTGACGCGGGAGGTCCCGCCACATGTAGCCGTAGCCCGTCTCACCCACAAATCCCACTAAAAGTCCTTAATTTTTATTCTACGCCTCCACTCACTCCTATCCTCGATCATGTGCTCAGAGAGGTGCAAGTCTATCATATCTCGCCTAATAATCTCATCCCAAGTCTCTTAAGCACATCTATTAACTCTAATAACTTACTAGTTAGAGTTCCTACATTCCACGATGCCACTCGTAAACTATAACTTTTTTTCGCTTTAGTAGCACCTCTCTTCACCGAACATGATCTCGGGGCAGCCAAATGCCTCCCGATATCTATATTACCGCACAAACACACCTTAATCAACCACTAAAGACGGGTCAACAAAACACGAGGTGAACACAACACAAGCCAAACAACGTTTTAAACAGAACAAACACAGGTAATAGCCAAACAGAATAAACAGAAGCACCAAAAAAGCATATATAAAACTAAATAGAGCAGACTAAAAGCATATATAAAACCCGAGATAGAACGATCTCACCAAATGTACACCCAATTTGGGTTCTTCGATTATGCTGCTGGTACGGTTAGGGCTTCCGCTGAGTCGGCTGTGGAGGTGGTGAGGTGGCTGTGACCGGCCGGTGGTGATGATGGTGCTCGGTGACCGGAGATAGTGAGAGGGGCCGGTTTTAAGTGCGAGGGAGCAGGGGTGTGGAGGCGGTGGTAGTTAGGGTTAAAAGAGGGGGCTGCTGTGGTGGCTCCGGTGGTGGCTCCGGTGGTAGCTCTGGTGGTGGCGGTGGTGACTAGCTGGGTGAGGGTGGACAACAGTGAAGGTGGCTGTGGGTGGGGGTGGCCCGCGGTGAAGGTGGCTGTGGATGACGGTGACGGGGGTGGTGGTGGTGACGGTGGAGGCAGCGGTAGTCTGACTGCGGGGCTGGGGGGTGGGTAGGCGGTTGCGGTGATGATGGTGGTGGTGGTGCCCGGTGACCGGTGGTGGTGGTGGTGACCGGGGGTAGAGAGCGGAGGTAGAGAGACCCGTTTAGAGAGAGAGAGAGAGAGCAGAGAGAGGAGATGAGAGAGAGAGAGAGAGAGCAGTGAAAACTTCAAACCTGACGTAGCTTACCGGTGGTGGTGGTGACCGGTGGTGGTGACCGGAGACCGAAGGTGGTGATGGTGACCGGAGATTTAAATAACACATGACTTAAATATTTGACCCGTGACCCGACTTGACCCAATCAAGATTAACCCAACAGGTTGTTGCTCTATGACCTTGAGGTCACAGTTCAAGCCATGAGAAACAGATCGTGAGACAATCCGGCCCCTCCCCAAACACTGCGCAATGTGGGACTTCTCAAGCACCAGGTACACCCTTTTTTTAGATATAGATGAGTATCATTATTGCATTGGTTCACAAAATTATGTAAATATTGATATTTTGAATCACCATAGATGATGAAAACAAGTGCAATCTTAAGTATCGATTATTCAAAAAATAATGTTACTGATGAGGGGAGGAGTCAAGCAATAAAAGAAAGTGCTGGTGATACAGCTCCTAAAGTTGTGTATGAGCATCATTTATCTTCTGTTTTAAGATAACTAAAAGCATATTTAGATTATAAGGAATTAACTATACATGTATGGGTCTAAAGTCTAAAATGGAAAACTAACCTCCAACAAGCTGGGAATACTCCAACGAACAACATTGCGGACATACCCTCCGTCATCTTGACCCTTGCATTCAAACTTCTGAAATATTTGGCCAACCTATTCATATCACAAAGTTACACAAGTCAACTAATCACATCCTTAAAAAAACATTATGTCACATCTACAGATAAATTCTTTACATAGATTTTGGTTCATAAGATTCCTCTAATAGAGCACCCGCTATACGCATGAGGAAGTGGTGCATAGTGAGTGTTAGAGTGGAAACATAGATACACCTATATACGTACATATGTGTAAGTGAATGTGTTCTACTCACATCCATGAGCCCACTCACGGCTCGATCACAAATATGGGAAGTGATGTTCCCCGTGAGCATGGGCCACATATGTACTCACGGGTGCCCTTCACGCAGTATACCGGAGGCCCTTATTGGTTCAAAACATTATCAAACATATTCAATCAATCATGTCTTTCAAGTCATTTGTTGCAACTTTCTAAGGGCCTGTGTCTCTAAAGCCAAGAAACACTATTCTAGCAATCAAAACCAGTGTAAACAATTAAACATGCACTAAAACCAATCAACAATCAAGGAATTAAGAATCATCTAAACAACAAATATCACATGAAATCAGCATAATACTCACTAAATACAGTCAACAATCAAGAAATAAAGCTCATTACACAACAAACACCTGAAAAAATGGAAGCTTGGAAGACGAATCAAGAAGAACAAGAACATCAGAAGCAGAGGTATACTGCAATCTCCACGTCCCATCCAAAATCCCCAAATCAATGCCTTCATTACACACTGCACAACTCTCCAAATCCACCTACATACCCATCAAATTAAACCCAAATCCCCCACTAATTCAATAAAATCAAACCACAAAATGACATAAACCCACCAAAGATTCCTCAATTTCGGAACGTTGATTAGGGGTAGTGACAAGCCCACGCTGAGTGTCTTGAATCGCTTTCAACAGATCGTATTTCTTGTTCTCCAATTCCATTTCGTTCATCTGAATCAATGGAGTTGTGAGTGATTGAAGAAATTGAAATCGAAAGAAGAATTGTGAGTACCTGTTGAGGTGTTGTGAGGGTTGTGGCGGAGCATCGGAAGCTGTTTCTTGGATAAGTGAATATGGGTGATGGGGATGATCGGAGATGTGGAGATGACGGTCGTCGGAAAAATGTAGTTTTCGCCGGAAACGGCGACGGCGGCGACAACAGTGACGACATTTCTCCGGGAACCCCAATTGGGGATTGGATATTTGTTTGAGCATTATATGTTTTACACGTGTAATACATCGATAATTTTTTTTCTTTTTTTAAAAAGTTGTTAACTACTGTAGGGTTGTTCAAAATGTTCGTGGCTCGAATTTCGCTCGAAATTCGTTCGAAAAAAGCTCAAATAAAGCTCGGCTCGAAAAAAGCTCAAATAAAGCTCGGCTCGAAAAAGCTCGTGCCTAAACGAGCCGAGCCGAGCCGGCTTGATTTTTAAACGAGCCGAACCCGAGCTAGGGGTGGCTCGGCTCGTGGCTCGGCTCGTGGCTCGGCTCGTGGCTCGATATATATATAACACCTTAAACCACTAAACCTAAAAACACCTAAACCTAAAAACCTCCAAATTGAAACACCCATTCACCCAAACAGCCGCCTGAGCCTTTCGCCGGCCACCACACCACCCTACGACTCTGCGAGCAGCGAGCAGCCCTGCGACGGTGCGACCACAATTCCGACCACAAACCCCTGCCCCCTGTGGCCACACCACCGCCACCACAGACCCCTGCGACCAGCCCCCTCACAAGCTACAGCCACCTGAGCCTCAGCCGCACCACACCATCCTGCGACACCCTGCGACCGCAACCCCCTGCCCCCTGCGACCACACCACACAACCCTGGACCGGCGACCGCCTGCGACCTGAGACCGCCGACCAGTCTCGCAACTGCCGACCACAACAAGTAAGTTCTCTTGTAATTTGGCTGAATGTTGAATTTTTTTAAAAAAATCGAGCTGGCTCGACGAGCCACGAGCTGGCTCGAGCTTTTCACGAGCCGAACTCGAGCTTGGTTTTTCAGCTCGGTAACATGTTCGAGCCGAGCCGAGCCGGCTCGTTAGGCCCTCGAGCTCGAGCCCGAGCCCACCTTGGCTCGGCTCGGCTCGTTTACAGCCCTATTAACTAGAAGTTTAAGGGTGGTCGGGGCGTCATCGGGTTTCAACAAGAGGTTCCATCGGGTCCTGCGTGAATACCGTCACAAGTCCATCGGGCCCGGTTGGGGCTGTGGCTTGCAATTTAGTTTGTCATCGGTATGTTTACTGTTAAAGTAGTCGTTGGCTGTTTAGAAAAAAATATTCTTAATTTTTTACTATAAATTAAATCATCTTTCTACTAATTCTTTACACCAAAATTTGAACTTTCTTTTACTCGTATTTTTCTACTTTTCTACTACTATTACTACTAGGTTGTAAACGAACCGAACGTTCAGCGAACAGTTCGTGAACCATTCGGCGGAAAGTTCGTTTATGTTCGTTCGCTTAGTAAATAAACGAACACAAACAATAAAATTCCGTTTGTTTAGTTAAACAAACGAACAGGAACAAAGACTGCGTCCGTTCATTATGTTCAAATGTGTTCGTTAACGTTCGTTTGTGTTATTCATTTAAAAGTTTTGTTTGAGATAATTATGTGAAGTACTTATTTACTTTGATGGATATTGTTTGTGTTATTCATTTAATGTTCGTTATAGTGTTTGTAATTTTAGTTATAAGATCAATATATGATGGTTTGTATTTGTTTGTTTAAGAAATTTCATTTGCGTTTATTAATGTTCATGAATATTTTTGTGCGCGTTCGCTTGACTTCGTTTGCGTTCGTTTATGTTCATTTTTTACTTAATAACCGAACACGAACAAGAAATCTTGTACATAAACAGTTCATGAATAATTTATTTTCTTAATAAACAAACACGAACAACTCGTTCGACTCGTTTCCAGCCCTAACTACTACCGAACACAATAAGACAAAGATATCCTTCTACCACCATCATCTAGCCTCGTGTCATCTGTTTCTAGTGAGGTTTGAAAATATGACACAATAAAATAATGATGTGATAAAAAAAACTCCTAGGGTTTTATTAAAATATTAATTTATCGATGTGTCAAAATATGATGAGAGGAATGTTTAATATTTCAACCACCCAATATACAATAGGTCTAGACTGGGCTTGAACCCAAAAAATTTGATTTTTTTTGGGCTTATTGAATAAGTGTAACAATGTTTGTTGATAGACATTATTGTCCCAAAGACCCAATATACACATTGTCACCCGAATTCGGACGTTTTGATCAAATCATGGCCGAACCCATAGTCAAGATACGACAAACAAAATCGGTTGGGTTTTGATGAACCAATTGATCTTTTCCGATTCGGTGTTAATGGTTCGATTTGAATGGTTAGAAAATATTTACGATGTTTGGAGCTATCTCCGATACCAAGTGAGCATTCCTGAGACGCGTTATCAACCATTCATGTTCATTTTGACTATCCAGACCTAGCTCATTCTAGAATTCAATCAAGGAAATAACCAATCACTATGAGAAAATCTCTCAAGTCAAGTTTAAACTTAAAACCTTAAAAATCGTAAACTCAAACCATAACTCCATACCGTTAGACTAGAAGACCAACAAATATGTCTCCAACTTGTTATCATAAATTTTATTAAATTAAGTTATGTTTATATCATTATCTTTCAGATATTAGTTATTTAATAGTAAATCTAATTCTTGAAACACAGATACATTTATAAAATATCAAGATTAGCCAATGCGCTCCCGATCAATTGGTTTTGGAGGATGCAACATATAGCTTTTTACAGGTGGGTCAGATATTCTATCACAATGGGCCATTGAGTAGTGAGTTTTCTCTGAAATGATGAACCGATCAGATCACCAGCATTGTTGTGTTCGCAAGTCATGAGTAGCCTTTAGCAAATTGTTATCCGAATAGCCGAGCTTATAACATTCGTTGGCCGTTCAAAAAGATAATAAAATAACAACCTAAACATAGAATAAATTCTTTAAATTGACATCATTAAACTAATATCTCTTTTGTGTGGTGAAAATATGATGCATTATGATGAGTCGGTCACCAACCATTTCACATCCTATTTAGAAGAATATACTCATTTGACCAATCCACCGAAATTATATTTTATAAAAGTTATCAAACTCGATAACATGCGAGCGACCTACAATGTTCTCTCGTATATTCCTAAGAATAATTTGAAAATAAAATAATATTTATCTTTCGTAAGGTTCAATTAATATGATAACTTTATATCATTTCAAAATAAGCAGAATTCAAATAATTATATATTTTGGCATCAAGTAATTTCATATAGACCCGTCCTAACTTATAAAATCTTCAAGTTGTTTTAACAAATTACTCTTTATCATATATGTAGATATATATGAGACATCTATCTATATTAATAAAAGGAAGTTTTGAAGTGTCACTTGTCAAAATATTAGGCTTACTCATCTTAGTTTTCCCGGCTCTCTCTCCTAATAAATGATAATAATATATACTAATTATATAATTTAAACACTATCTATATTAATAAAGAGTTGTGTTATACAAACATATTTTTTTGTTATTTAAACACCCTATTGTCTCTATCTCTTTCCATGTATCTACATGTATGTATAGAGAGAGATAGAGAGTATGAAAATAAATAGGGTGTATCTATAACATACCCCTTCATAAAAGAAAGTTTTAAAGTGTCACTTGTCAATATATTAGGCTTACTCATCTTAGTTTTCCCGTCTCTCTCCCCTAATAAAATAATAATAATATATACTAATTATATAATTTAAAACATTTCCATGTTAAAAAATAGATATTGTAAAAATTATAAATCATAATTTTTTTATTAAAAAGACAAACATTAAAAAGAATATAAAATATAAAAATTTTCTTAAATACTTTTTATAAACACAAACCTTTTAAAAAAGTGTTTTTAAGTATTATAAGGATGGTTTAAAAATTGAACCTATTTTTAAAAGGTAAAATAAAAATAGTTTCATAAAAAAAAGTCTAAAATGATCCTATTATTGTATTACTTGAATTACTTATTTTTACGTAATTCAAACATATTTTATCTGAAAATATTATTTTATAATTTTTAGTTTTTATTACAAATATTTGATATTTTTATCTATTTAATTTGTGTATCACACGGGATACTAAACTAGTATAATTAATATTTATAGTTCCGTCTTTCTTTCTAAGAGAGTTTGAGTTTCGCATGAATTTAAATGTGTCCAATATTAGTTAATGTGTAAAATATCGATTATCGTTTGAATGAAAACAAAAGTAGAAAATGAACTCATTTGTAAACTAACAGAAAATATTACAGTTCAACCAAATTGTTAGCATAAAATACATTTTTGTTCACACTTCTATAGACACAAAGTGGTGGTAAATTTAAGTCCAAATAGCTTAGAAAAATAATACATTATACTCCAAAACCCCAATTGAATTACCCGATACTCAATACCCCAACATGAATGTATTTCATTATTTTTAATAAGTTACAATAGCCACTCAAAAACTCGATAAAATAGTTATTTTTTTCTAACCTAATTTAATACTTGTTACCGTATTTATTACCAGTAGGCTCATTATAAAATTAAATTAAAAATTCTAAACTTACAAACTTCTAAAACTTGGATCTCAAATGTGTGAATCTCACAGAAGTCTTAATTATTTAATGAAATAGTTTAGTTGTCAAGTATTCTTCTTACCTAAAAATTTAAAACATCTAATAAAATATATATATGCTTGCCTTCTAAAATTCATTCCTTCTTTAAGCAACAAAGAATCCAAAGAGAACATTGTGCCAATTTTTTAAATAATAAGCTATTTATATTCTATTATTCATTCAGATGCTTTTTCATTTTTAAAAGACACTTTTTTAATATTCTTTCCGTTTAGAATTTTGTATTAGATCAAGAACATTTTACTAAATATTTTGATTACTAAAGGACATGTTTGGGATTCCTTTTAAAAAACAACTTATTGACCTTTTTAATAAATGGAAAATTGGTAACAAACGGTCCCAACTTTAACCTATTGGTAACCATTGGTCCCAACTTTTACATTCGTTGGGGATAGTCCCAACTATTTATTTTGTGTTGTCATCGGTCCCACTCTAACAGAATGTTAACTCCGTTAACTTTTTCTGACGTGGCAATCCAGCTGTCGTCTAATACCCAAATTAAACACTTGTACACACTCGTTTCAACCCAATTGAAGATCAAATCGATATCAATACCCAAATTAATGTTAGGGCTTTTAATTCCCATGTAAAAACGAGTGTGTACAAGTGTTTAATTACCTGTTTTGGTTGTGTTGATGATAAGAACAGACAAAAACAAGTCGCGACTGAGGTTGAGATCGAACAGTGAGCAATTGATGATGATAATCCAATTAAACTCGTGGATAACTTCTAAGGGTATCGGTGACCAAAAGCCCTATGGTAATTTGGGTTTATAACATTCGGGAGAGGGATTTTGATTAGATTGCAGGTCGAAAACAGCTGTCGACTTGTACACACTCGTTTCAACCCAATTGAAGATCAAATCGATATCAATACCCAAATTAATGTCAGGGCTTTTAATTCCCATGTAAAAACGAGTGTGTACAAGTGTTTAATTACCTGTTTTGGTTGTGTTGATGATAAGAACAGACAAAAACAAGTCGCGACTGAGGTTGAGATCGAACAGTGAGCAATTGACGATGATAATCCAATTAAACTCGTGGATAACTTCTAAGGGTATCGGTGACCAAAAGCCCTATGGTAATTTGGGTTTATAACATTCGGGAGAGGGATTTTGATTTGATTAGAATTGGTTTGTTACCAATTTTGGATTGCCACGTCAGAAAAAGTTAACGGAGTTAACATTCTGTTAGAGTAGGACCGATGACAACACAAAATGAATAGTTGGGACTATCCCCAACGAATGTAAAAGTTGGGACCAATGGTTACCAATAGGTTAAAGTTGGGACCGTTTGTTACCAATTTTCCTTAATAAATTAATAAGTTTGTATGAAGTGACTTATTAACTTATTTTCTTATAACAATCACATTATCAAACACTATAAAATAACTTTTTAATTTTTTAAAAGTTAAAAACTTAAAAGTTAATAAAAATAAGCATTCACAAACACGTACTTTATATAACATGTTTAAAATTCTTAAGTGAAATCAACGACGAAGTTTGAGAAAACATATAAGGACCGAAAGTCGCAAAACTAATATAAGAAAGCTGGGCCCCAACAAACCTTCGCATACGCGTGAAATTAACTCTACACAATGTGCAAGACAGTTTACATTTTATTTATTGAGGCAATCTTGAAACCTTTATACAATTATCACCTCCAGCTGCAACAAAATATAAACACAATAATTTATTTCATTTTCTCTTCTATTTCATTTTTCTTTTTCATCCATTATATTATTATTACAAGTTTTGAACAAATTCATAGTAGGTGACTTTTTTTTATGTAAGTGTGTACTTTAAATTATAAGGATGGTTGTAGGTTGTTGTGAATAAATGAGAGAGAAAATTTATGTGAATTATACTGTGATTTCTTATATTTAAAGAAACATGATAAAATTGCATAATTTTTTTAATATTTTTAAAAGTTATGAGTGCATATGAGAAAATAAAATAATAAAAATATAAAATATTATTTAGTTGAAAGATTGAGTAAAAAATTATATTTTTAATATAAATATAAGAATGTAGATTAGGAAGCTAACGTAAATGTTTTGAAATTGCCGAATCTAAATTCCGGACACCACCTCAATATAAAAGCATTCATAATGTATTCATTATCTTTATCTATATAATTAGACTATAAATCATTACTTTTTCTCTCTCTTTTTTAACTAAATAATATTTTTTATACTATTATCATTACTTTTTTTCTCTCTCTCTACTTCACTCAGGATCATTTTTAAAAATATTAAAATACTAGCCTAACATCCCGTGTGTTACACGGATTGAAAAAACTAAAATAACGAATATTTACAATTAGAAATTAAGAACTAATATTAATAATCTTCTAATATATAAGAATAATATATAAGAATGATATATAATGTTACGAAATTTAAAGGATGCAAAATTTTTATTAAAACAACTTTTCGCTATATTAATGACACGTGGCAATAACTTTTTGAGAGTGTGTCATGTGACAAAATATAACTTAAAAACTAATAATTTATTAAAACATAAAATTGATAAAATGTTATAACAAACTTAGCTGCAAATGTGAAGAAACATGCCAACTTAAATTGTATTGTGATTGTATATAAAATTAAATTATGAAAAACTAATCTCTTAACATTATGTTTGAAAATTTAGATTATGTTTACCATAATTTTGGTTTAAAATCATTGTACGCATATTACAAAATAGCTTTTTATTTTCTCAAAATAAATTATGAGGAATACAAATAATGGTTTCCATTTTAACATTTATTTGAATATAAAATAAAAATGATATTAATTCAAACTTTAGAAACTTTTTATTTTACGGAAACAAATTAAGAGAAAATTTTGAAGTTTAAATGAGTGTTTAATATGATGACAAGTGACAATATTTGTTTAAGAATTTGACATGTGTCAAATAGTATTTAATATGATGACAAATGATAAAACATAGTAAACCCGTGTATTACACGAGTTGAATAAATAATATTAAATAAAATAAATTTTATTAATTATAAAATAATATATGATTTAAATTATATATGAGTAAGGAATATAAGTAATAAAATAATAACATCAACTTTTAAAATTTTTGTTTTTAACTTTTTTATTTTTTCAAAAAAAATAAATTAAACATTTCGCTTAAAAACATGTTAAAAAATATAAAATTTAAAATATTTTGTGTTTAAAAAAAAATATGATGTCTTAGAAAATTTGTTTTAATAAAAATTTATTTCTCTAGAAATAAACATCAAAAAGTATCTATTTCTAAATTTTTCTAAAAATAATTTTTAATAAAAAAAAATTCAATAATATAATTAGTAATTAATGAAGTTATTTAATAAGAGAGAGAAGCGGGAAAATTTTATTAAAAATGAATGTGGTGTTGTCATACGGCATCCCTAGTTATGTGGTGTTGCCATGTGACATTCCTAGTTACCCTTTAATTAGAATAGGTAGATTTATAATGATAAAATAGAGATTCTTCGAATATACCAATCAATAATAACATTTTCTTTTACTCAAAACCATTCTATATAATATACCAAACACACCCACCCTACCGTGAATGCTCTCATAGAATGCCAAAAACACAGTATTAAAAACAGTTATACGGTGGCGTAAATTATAGGCAAAATCGTTCAAACCAAAATCGATACAACTCATAATCACTTCAACAAATCCGCAACAAAAACTACAACAAATTCCCAATTCCCAAACAATCAACAATCAACATCAAACAATACAATAAAGAATATCATCATTAGGGTTACAAACCCCCATCTTACGCCCCACCGTCGCACCACCGTCGCTCCGCTTCAGATCTCCGCCGTACGAATGACTCTCCGCCGGAGGATGATAATACATCCGAGCAGTCTGCGGGCAGTGCGAATGGAACCTGCAAGCGATTCTAAACGCATCCAAAATCTCCGAATACTTCCCCATCGCTAACTTTCTCTCTCTCTCTCTCTCTCTAGAAATTGAATGTTATTGAGGATGTAGAGAGATAAATTTGACGAAATAACAGAGGTTGAGGTTGAGGTTGAAGAAGGTGCTAGAATACTGGCCAAATGTTTGAAGATGAGGCCATAAAAATGGAGAATTGATTGATTGAAGAAGATGAAGAAGACAGAGGGGATACTAATATTATTTGGGGGTGGGGTGTGTGTGTTTATATATAGACGAGGTAAAGCCGCGGCGATTAGGGCAGCATTTCTTTAGCACTTTATTGTTTGGAGATGTTCGTTTATGCCCTTGGAGTTGTTGTGGTTGTCACTTGTGGACATTGATTATCATAATTATTACATGGGTGGTCCCTATGTGTTAGAGAACCAGCTGTTTCAAAAAAAAAAAAAGAAAGAAAGAAAGAAAGAATTGATATTTATACACCCTTAATTATAAATTAACACTTTAGAATTTTATGAGTTGCATTGGTCGTATAGTCTTATATAAGACGTATAACTTATCTGATAATCCTCTGAACTTTCCCTTGTATACAGTGTCTAATTTTGCCTATAGCTCTCTGACAGCTCATCCCGTGAATTATTCACGTTTTTAGGGTCACCAACCCTATACACCACGTATAGGGTTATATGAGACGTATATAAGGGTCTCAATTTATAGTAGTTGGTATTTTGATATTAAGAACAAAAACTAATTTCACCTTAATGAAAGGATTTAGTTTGGAGTTAAAGTAAATTAACTAAAATTAGGGGTATTTTTTGTTTTAAAATTATGTGTATGGATGATGAATGAGTACAGAGATAGATACTTATGAATGTGTATTAGATGGGAATACCATTATGTTTTGCGTGTTTGCTTCTCTTGTTTATTGATGGTACATGATATACACGTGCTATACGGTTGTGCTCAGCTTTGCTCCGTCATATCTATATTCTCTTTGGATTGTTGTAAAAATCGGGGGTCTATCTAGAAGCAGGTTCTCTACCTTGTCAGTAGCTTGACTACTGATAAGATTTACTGGGTTATGGTTATGGTTTGTTTTAAAATTATATAATAGATTAATTATGTATTAAATATTAGACAAAAAAATGTCTAAAGAGTCCTACTCTTTTAGAGAGTTAATAAAAGTTCAAGAAAAATCAATATGACATAGTTTTATTGATAGTCTATTAGGATGTTTAGGAAGATGGTTCACCATATCTGCATTGTATTCGGTTTCTGAATCTTTTGAACAAATTAGGATTTTCCAAGAGTTGGATGGTATTGATTTCTTTTCACATTTGAGAGAAGATATTTCAGTTATGGTTATTGAATGTGACTATGGTGCTATTTGTTTTTTCTGTAGAAAAATATTTACAGTCTGTGGATCACATCTGCAGACATTTGCAGAAAAAGAGATGGACCAAACGTTTGCAGTTTGCAAGAGTAATACTGTTTGTTTTTTAAAAACTCTGCAAATTGCTAAAATATTCTTTAATTTAAAATAAACCTGTATTTTAAAATAAAACCATTAAAGGAAAGATAACATCTTTCTTTTAACTGAAACCTACATTAATTTTTTAACTTTATAACCATACAAATCAACTTTAAACCTCAAGATTCATAAATCTAACATCATATTTTTAAACAAAAGAGTGACACGGATCATAAATCACTCAATCAAGAACAACTATCACAAAGACCACAGCTCTAATCTGCACCCAAACTCATAAACACTCATACTTAATAACTACATAAAGATTCCACTTCTTTAACACCAATTGTAACATCCGGATATTTTAAAAAGATTGTAAAAGAAAAATAAAAAGAAGAAAATGTAATTTAACCCAAAGTGAGAGGTTAAACATGTCCAAAGTACAAAATCTTATATAATTTTATACAAAAGTGGCATGACCGCCCATATCATGCTATTTTTCACCTTGGTCGTGCTACTTTTCACCTTTATGTCGATTTTTAGAGAGAGAAAGAGCAGAAGCTCTCGGATATTTAAAGAAACAAGAAGTAAGTTAAGGTAAGAATTCGTGTAATTAAGTTGTTCTTAGCTAGATTTAGCCTCGGTTATATGCTTATATGTGTTTATGTGTGTTTGAATGTGTGTTTAGTGGGTTTCTAGGTGTTTGAATTCTTTGGAAAATTCAAGACCGGGAGTTTGAGGCTTGAGAGTAGCAAAGGTGAGTCCTAGACCCCGTAATTTTACATGTTTAAACACTCTTTGGGGCTGAAAAAGTATATAAAATCCTTTTTATAAAAGTTATATGAACACCCGTATGTAACTATGCATGTATGTTGAGACTTTATGATTTTTATGTATTAGTTTATGCTTAGAACAGTAGGACTTAACTTAGAACAGGATGATATGGTGTTTGGGACTGAAAATAATTTAGAAATATGTTCAACAAGTTGGCCATGCGTCCAAATAGGACTTATGCGCCCAAATTTGCCTTAGAAAAATTCTAAGTATGATCAACCGCCCAAACAGTATCCTCAACTGCCTAAGATTTGCCTTAAAAGTTCCAAGTAAGCCCATACGTCTTACAGGGCCCAACCGCCCAAACAGTTCCCCAACCGTCTAGAAAATACCTTAAAAAATCTAAGTGTAAGCCCATGCGTCTGAACAGTAGCCCATGCGTCTAGGATTTTGACTGAGACACCTAAGTGAGGACCAAACGTCCAAATAGTGCCCATGCGTCTGGGATGCCCCAAACGCTTAAGTGTTAAACCGTCCAAATAGTGCTCATGCGCCTAAACAGGCCTCATGCGCCTGCATAGTGCTCATGCGCCTAGGACACTTAGAATATTTTCTGAAATTTTGAGTAAAACAGAATTATTAGAGTTTGACTCAAGATTGACTTAGGGTTTTTAATTGCTATTATAATTGTATTATTATAAGTTGTTCCTATGATCATAGTGATTATTATTGTGTGACTTATATGGCGTACCTATGATCATAAATGCAAGTATTATCTTTAACAAAGTGAAAGAGTAATGATAAAGAGAAGTGGAACTTAATTAAAATGTTAACAAGTCTTGCAAGCATATAGGAGGTGCACGACCATGTTGTCGTTAGCTCAACTGTGATGCGGGTTAGCTACCCTGATAGTGCTCACGGGGCCAATCAATTGAGATTGGCGGACCTTTGTAGCATGCCCTAGGTGACTGGGCCAGCCTTGTGTACAGTGATCAGAGCATAGACCAGAGATGCCCAGCACTAGTTTCTCCGCGCATATAGTTTAGGGTATTGCTTATTGGTCCACATAGACAGTTAAAGATAAAGTTAAAAGAGTACGAAATAAACAAGGCATACAGTAAAGAAAGAAAGCATTACCTTGTTGTATAGTTAATGCGCGCTCACGTACAAGAGTAAGAGATGTATTTTTACAAAAAGAGTATTTTCAAATATATACATTACGCAAGGTATTTTAATACTCTTAAAACTAGAATTCATTCAGCAACGCTGACTTTTACATTTTCAGTTGGCAGGTAATTGTTGCTGAGGATGGCACGATGGTGAAGCTACTCGGCAGGAAAAGATTGACATCCATTCCTATGTTATGATGTTGTTGTTTTGTAATACAATTAAACAATATTTTATAACTTGAACATGATTGTATTGCTTAACAACAGTATCTTTTAATAATAGAGAATGGTTTTGCTAACGTAATTCCGCTGTTTATTTAATGAAATGTGTAATAATATGTTTTATGTGCAATGAATGACCAACTGTGAGATGCCCGGGAACGGGGCCTTACACCAATTAACACACTATGATCAATCAGAACACATCAATTTCAACAATTACTCACAATTACGAAGTAAACCGTAACAAGAAGAAACCCCGAGGGCTTAAACCCCCGCCACGTGAGAACACGAAGGAAGAACGTTGCAGCAAAACCCGAAGGAGACAACCCCGTCAAAAGAATCGGTGAACTCACCAAGAATATCAAACAAGTGTTGATAACAGCAGATTCCTGTGTGTGCAGACCTGTTTTGGTACGCTGCGGTGGCTGTTAAATATGGCGGCGACAGTGGCTGTAGATCCGTTTGGCTACGCTACGGTAGCGGTGCCTGGAGGCGGGGGGGGGGGGGAGCGATTGAAAGCTGGAGGGGGGCGGCGACGGGTGGCTGCAAGCGGTTGGGGGGGGTTTGCTGGTTACGAACTATAGGGGAGGGGGCCGATGGTGGTGAGAGAGAAGGAGATGGGGAGGAGGTCGACTGTTTTTAGGATAGGAGATGGAGGTCGATTACTTTGAGGGAAGGGGAGATGAGAGGGAGGATAGGGAGGAGGTTCAAGTGGTGAGATGGAGGTCGGCGGCGGCGCAGGTCCGGCCGGTGGGGGAGGTGGGGCGACGTGGTGAGAGGGAGGATGGGGAGGAGGTTCAAGTGGTGGGAGGATGGAAATGAGATGGAGGTGGGAGGATGTATTGTGTTAAAAGTAGAGAAGATGTTAGAAGATTTATGAAGTGGTAGTTCCATGTCTTCTCCAAGACGTGAGGAAGATGTTTTTTAATGAAAAGTTTTCTAAAAAACAAACAATCTGCAGAGCCCAACATCTGCTGCGCGACGTAAACATAAGAGGTCAGAAAGTGCTTCTTAGAAAAAACAAACACCCCTACGTGTACTTCAATTGCTTTTGTATGTGTATTCTTTGTATTATCTTTAGCCATTAGGTGATTGCGGTTTAAGGTTTTTTGAATCATTTTTCAGGCCTCCCAGCCCGACCAGTAACAGGCGAACATACGAGTGGTAAATCACAAGTTCCAGAGTAAATTCCCACCTTCTTACCACTTAAATACCATCCTTCATTTGTGTTACGTGATGGCATGGGTGATGGTGGGATGAAGTGAATGGTGGCCACATAGAATACTGGGCGTAGAGTCACTGTGTTTCCTTAACTTAGTTAAGGAGACAAAATGAACTAGCTAACATGTCATTAACATGAAACATAAAACATAAACTCAACAACAGTTTCCAAGATCATTAGTCAAACAAATTGAAGAAAAAGTCAAACCAACCTATCACTGTCAATAACAACCATCCTTCCACCACAGTTTCTACCAGCATCCAACTCAACAATGTCGCTCGCTCCTTATTGTGGCTTCCGTGCCAAGAAGAAATACATTGGCGTGAATATCTCCTTCCTGAGACACAAGTTTACATAATTAATTCAAAATTGAAGATATTGAGATTAAATGTTTTTTAAACATAATGATAAGTTCTCACTTTCCACCGGCAACTAGCCCTTCTGCAGCTTTCTCTAAGAAGGATTGAACCCTTCCGCTTCCTTTGGGGGCAAGACCCACGTATTCTAGACCCTTGACCTGTAAAATAAAAGAATATCAATGTACAGTCTTATATAAAAAGTTATTTGACATGAAAAAACATACCATGTTTTTAGTAATAAAGCGTCCAACAGCTGTGAGACGGAAACTGCTAAGAGAGAAATGGCTTGTATCGAGAGGCAAGTACCATGGAAGTGGTGAATCTATTGCAAGATCTTTTTCCCATATAACCTTAATACCGAAAAAATATAATCCGTTTATTTATAAAAAAAAAAGTTAGAAAATGAGTAAAATATGTCACTATATCTACTCACCTCAAAACCAGCTTCTTTTAGAGCTGCGAGACATTGTCTAGTTGACCTTATATCTGGAAGACCATCACCAATCTCAATTTCAGCCTGTTTGTTACCAAAAAAAAATATAGATTATTATACAGCCTTCAAATATGAACCATATAGCTGAATTTAATATTTTAATGCATACAACCTCCTAAATCATATTATTGAAAATGTTGGATGATTTGGATGATTCTGGTAATAACTAATAATATTGTTTTTCTAATCATAACTAAGGGATTAAATATTTATAAGTATTATAGATGGAGAAAAAAGTGACTATCAGTTTGTACTAAAGTGACCAATATCAACATGAACCTGTGTGGCCTCTTACCCGACCCACCAGCCCCCACCGGTTTTCCATTCTGTAGCATGCATACTTCTCATGTTTACTAAAAGGTTTAATTAAATGGAGATTGAATCTTGCTTGTTCTAAATTACAAATGATTAAGGTCCAACTTAGGTTGTTTAATGTGGCTGGAAAGTAGCAGTGTGTACCTTGATTTTTTGGTGCTCATTGTTATTGGGGTCAAATGCATCCGTCATGCACCATTCATATGCAGCGAATGACTGACCAGGCTTCAAGACTCTATATATCTCTTTGTAGCATCCAACCTTTAGTCAGATACAAGTAATATAGTAAATAATACCAAAACATACCGGCATATCAGATAGCAAATACCAAAATAAACTAAAAACCATAAAGTTCAAAAGCTTATATACCGCATCTGGAGCATGGCATGTAGCTTCAATTGCATATACTGCATCAAAACTATTATCAGAAAATGGCATCTTCATGAAATCAGCCTGTAACATTTTTGGATCACAAAATCGCAATTAGGTCCTTGTACCAAACCTATATATGTGCTTTAAAAAAACTTATAATAAATGCTTGACAGAAACTGACCTTTGTAAAGTCACAGGTCAGGTCAACTCCTGCAACTCGGTTCAATGCCTGAAGACAATTTGAAATATTAAATTACTGAAATCCATATTGCTAATTAACTTGTATTATAATAGGATTTACCTTTCCTCTTGTAATCTGATATTCGTTATTGTTGATGCCCATCACAGATGTGGAGCTGCCAGAAGTTGACCCAGGTCAAAAACTTAAAAAGGATAATAATATTTGTGACTTATGAGAGATGGGAAAACTGATAAAGCTAAATACATGTTCACCAAACTTAAAAAAATAGTGCCATGACTGCTAGATACAACTCCTGTTTACTTAAACAAGATGTATACCGGATCCAGCTAGCCACCAGAATCGAAACAATTACCTGAATCGAGCAATTTCCCTCAGTGGCCCACCAATTCCACATCCTACATCCAACACCTTTGGAAAACAGAGCAAAACAAAATTTTAATATCTTAATACAAATATTCAACAGTTAATGTCAATTGAACCAGTAATCAGCTTATAGATGATTGACTAGCATATATTAATACAAGACCTTATGTCCAGGCTTCAAGCCTAGCTGTAAAGCAAGAAAATGTTCATGTCTCTTAATGCTCTCTCGAAGTGATTCCCCTTTCCATCTGCAAATTAAAATGCATACAATCTTTAGCACCTACTAAAAACTAACTACAGTAAAGTTCATAATGTTTGTAGCCAATAATATGTCAACCTTGGGGCAAAATGGAATGATTCTCCCCAACCATACTCATAGAAGCTTGTGACAAGATCATAATACTTGTTAACCTGAAATAAAACAGAGAGTTTGTAATCTCGGCATGGTCCTGGTAATAAAAAAAGTATTAATCGACTCATAGTATTAGTATATGCTTAGACAGTTTTTAAGGCCTAAAATACAGATACTGAAGTACATAAATAGATGATCAAAGATTATATATACTTGAATAAATGATAATTCTGAAAATTTAGCATATGCTACTTACCATGTCAGTGTAGTTAGCCTTTCTGTCCTCCTCTGCACCTCCAAAATCAGAATGATACTTCTCATACCTGTATCAAAGCCCACATAATGAAAAAAAAAGAGTACAAATTTCTTACAGCTTCAATTATTCACATTAAATTATCAATTGTACCATAAGATTTTTAATTTTTAAAGTATTAAATGCAACCACCTTGGTTCTACATCAGTTCTACTTTTACATCAGACATCAAACTTACATGTACCAAGATTATAACAAAAAATTATTGTTCTTGATTTCAAGCAACAAGTTTGTAATACTTTCAGTACAATTTGATGTAATTGTTGCCTTCCCTTGAAGAATAAATATATCATTTTATATTTCATAAAAGTTAATATTTGTTTGTTTTACCTTAGAGTTAAAGCAATACACCATAAAAAGAACAGCGCCATTAAGCATTCTTTTTATGACGAATGCACATGTTCACATAGTGAACAACATCAAAACATCCATAAATATTGTAGTCCTATGTATGGAGTTTCGGATGTGATTGCCTTTGCATTCAGCCAAACTGATTTTCATCCTCAATATCACAATAATCACTTCGAAAACGAACATCCAAACACCACATATACATGCTTCCCGAGCAAATCAATCAAGTCCAAAACAGCATATTATCTAACATAATACATATAAACCAACATAATTCACCATCAACCACCTCAAATCCTCAATACTAACCATTCTCATGCTAAAACAGAGTTCGAACAGGATCTACGTCTCCAACATATCAAGTTAAGATCCATCTACTCACCACATGCAGAATGCATACGATTTCATAACGAATCTAAATCTAACATTAATTTAATCGTACAAACTTCTAAACAGTTCAACAGTTATAAACTCAACAAATCTCGATTATTATACTGTATACATCTAAAACAGCTCAAATCTCGATAGAACTAAACATACACACACAAATCCACAGATTCACAATTTCACAAACGGAGATCCGACACTACATACTTATCAACAGCGGAAAGCACGTCATTCTTCTCGATTTTGCCACCAAGTCCAGACGCAAGATCAAACGCTCCAGCTTTCGACATCTTCAATCAACGAACTAACAATCAATGCCTGAGATCCGATCGAAAACAGGTTATGAAAGTGTGATAAAAACAGCATTGGATGAAGAGCAAAAGGTGAAGAGATTTATACAGCTTACAGGTGAAAAGGTGAGATCTGAATGAATCGATGAATATTGAATAGATTAGAGAAGAAAAGGGGGATTTGATATGATTTGATTTGATTATTGTTTATTTGAATTGATGAATATGAGGGTGTGAGGAGACTGAATCCAACAGCGAAGACGAAAGCGTCGTATTCGAAAAAGGAATCGCCAAATCAGCGGATACACGTGGTGGGGTGGGGGGGGGGGGGGGGGGGTTCAGCCGGCTTCACTCCACTCACTTTCTTTGTATAACTAGCATAGTATACAAGCTCTTGTCGGCCAAAGGCATTATAGCCCAGCGGCATCTTGATGGTGGGATAAGACTTAAGGCGTCATGGGTTCGAATCTCACAAAGAGTGTGTTTTCTCATAATTATGAGTTTTCTCCTGAATTGCTGATTTGATGGTGGAATATGATCGCGTGGTAACATTGGAGGCACGATGATACTCCAGTGATCCGTGAGTGATTCCAATTTAGCCGTTCAAAAAAAAAAAAAAAATACAAGCGCTTGTCGCGGTTCGGTTTTAAACGTATACGAGAACGTCACAATAATAGTTTTTTGGTTTATTTTGATTTTGGTGATTTTAGTGAGATATACACGTCACAATGATAGTTTATATCTATACATGATTTGTCGATTTGTTATTGTATCGTCATGATACTATTATAGAATATATGTTACTTGATAGGGTATGAATATCAATTAAAACAAATATCTAAAACTTAAAATGTTAAAACTCTTATCAATTAAAATAAATATGTTAAATGTAAAAAAATTATCAAAGAAAGGGAAAATATGAAAAAAAAAATCTAAAGAAAGAAGCAAGAATACATTGTGATTTTTTATATGGTGTTTTTATAAAAAAGAAAATTACTAGTTTGTATCAAGATTTTATTTTATATAGTAGTAAATATATTTATAATGTTTTTAGAACCAGACTGAACATTGGACTAGACGTTTTACCATTTCGCTAGTTGAGCCGATTCGACCGGTCGAATCGGATAAAATTATAATTATTTTATGTAAAAGATTTAATATATATATGTATATATGTATATATATGTGTATATATGTATATGTATATATGTATATGTATATATATGTATATGTATATATATATATATATGTGTGTGTGTGTGTGTGTGTATATATATATATATCAGTTCAACCAATCTAACCCCAGTTCAATCGGTCCTATTCTCGGCCGGACCGATCGGTCCGATCCGGTTCTCAAAACAGTGAATATTTATGAATTTAGGCACTAGTATTATGATGTGTCAAAAAATGTTTTAGAACGTGAAACGGTGATCAGGTCACTCCACCTAAACTACATCGCTAGGTCACTCCACCTAAACTACATCGTTTACATATTGATTGGGATTTAAACTTATGACCTTATTGAGTTATTTTTAGAAAGCTTGTGCATGTACCACTTAAGTTACCCTCTCATAGCAACTCCACTCACTTTCTTTGAAACACATATAAATTTAGATACAAAATAGGTATTGAGGTGGGTAGAAGATGTGGTTTTTGAAACAGGAAACACACACATTCATCTAATTGTACTCTCGAATATCCACAATGTTAAAATGAGGCTCGGACTCTCAACCACATAAAAACGAACACCATATATGTCCATATACAATATCATTATGGTACGAGTCCTTTGATTTGCCATTTTAAGTGATTGAGGGATCAAATTTCATTATGAGATATGGACACATAGATTGTGTATTAGGATGTCTAACATAAACCGTGTGGTCCGGTCTATAATAAAATCTATTATATCAAAATATTGGTAAATAAGTCGTGTTATAATATCAAACTATTAAAAATAAAAATACAACTAACACTTTAAATTAAAAAAATGCGATTTTGAAGTTTAAATTGTCACATCATACGTCATGAGACAATTTATTATTGTATTTATTTAAAATCATATTGTTCGGAAAGCAAATAATTTTGCAAAGTTTGCTTTATAAAGGCATTACGCATAGTAATAAATGTCGTGGTATATACACATTTCAAACTCTTTCAAGTGTTTTTACTACTAAAGGTCCAAATGTCATAATCAAGTATGATGGCTAAAATATTAAATGTAATCATACCATCAATAATGTTAGGTCATTAGTTTTCTTTTGTCCCCTTGCAACCTCAATTTTAAAATATTATATATTTCTAATAACCTAAAGTCAAAAAATTTGTCTTTATATATGTGCATCACTTTATACACTAATATTGAGTAACTAAATGATTTAAATAAACTCTTTATTTTCTCAAGATAACATAAATAAACCGATTAAATCATATCTAGCTTTTAATGGAAATACAATTAATTTTTAATAAATTTGACAAACATATATTATACACTATATTATACCACCATAAACTATTTAATATGATTGCATATAAAGTTGATTACAATACATTGCATTAAAAAGAAATCATTAATACATTTCTTAATACAAATTTTAAATCCCCTATATTTATGTAAATCATTTTACCTTTTTATAAAATGACTGTGTTTTAATAACGAGTGGGACCTAGAATTTCATCTGTCTTGCTAAAAATGAATATAAAGCTATACAATAGTTACGCGTGTCGTGTTAGATGTCGCCTACACTCAACAATACCCCATTGTATGTGCTATATAACACATATACAAACATTTTAGTCAAAGGGAAATATATAAAGTTTGTTCTTTTGTTCTTTAGATAAATGAATTCATATGTCCACATCTAACGTAATTTTATCTTGTAGAAAGATAATATTATAGCACAAAAAAATAAACTTACAACATTCAACAAAACTGAACCGGCTTCTCCTTGATTCCATAAACTTATCTTTAGGCTTATTCGGTGAATTTTCTTTTCAAACTTCTGAAAAACAAATTATTCCAAAATTTACAACCTAACATAATTTTTATAGGTGAAAATCCAGATCAGTATTTAGGAGTTAATTTGGAAGATCAGAAGATCCGACATGTTACATATACCAAACTATATTTCGAATTATCACTTATAATTTGTTTCTTGAGCATGTGATTATTGCAGAAAACATGTTAATGACTCGGTCAATGCGTAAGACATGGGAAAGAAGTTGAAAAGTGGTCGTTGCACGTGGTAGAATGAGTCCATAACGGTAATAGAGGCTGTACGTTGAGAATCACAGGAATATTGGGGTATCGCCGGGAATATCGAGGAGCTTGTTATTTAACTTTACTATATAATGAGGCATATCTGATCGAACTAGGGACATTCACTAACAATCTTTTCATTGTTATCAGCTTGTACGCGCACTCACACTCGAAAACGACACTTCTAACACTTAGTATTCTATCGGATTCAGCTCTCGAGTTGTATTCATTGTTCATTATCAATAAGATCAACAAGGTAACGCACAATTGTCTGCTCCTGAGGTTTTTCACCGACGATATAACAAGATCAAGGGTTGTTCCTCGTACATCATCGTGTTCTTTGTTGCTTTATAATTTTGTTGCATTAATATCCTGGCTCATATTTCTTTATTTTGTACTTATTTTGCTTAATATTTTGAAAAGCAAACCATCTTATTTTACTAATTTGATCATTTAATTGCTTTGGTAGTTTTGGGTCAAAACAATAATATCTATGCAATACCTTCATCTTTATGACTTTATCTATTATCTTATATATGAAAAGAACAAGTTCATCAGCAGTTGTTTTCTTCTGGTTTGTAGGTTTGGCTACAAAACTTTCTAGGGTTTGCATAATATCCCTCCCATAAATTTGTTTGTAGAGACAAAAAAGGGTTTTTACCCATTTCATTCTCCAGTTTATTTCTATAGAGAGAGGGTTCATTACTGTTG
Source organism: Flaveria linearis (assembly GCA_024085815.1). Taxonomy (NCBI): domain Eukaryota; kingdom Viridiplantae; phylum Streptophyta; class Magnoliopsida; order Asterales; family Asteraceae; genus Flaveria; species Flaveria linearis. The sequence continues at coordinate 11,386,358 of CM044008.1, read as the reverse complement.
TTCATCGCCTACACCACCTCCGCTGTCTACCAACCACACAAGATCTAGGCCGTCGGCGGGTGGTTGTTGGTTTTGTATGTAGGTGGTGGCTCTGGTGGACCCATGTCTCTCCGTTATCGATAGATGGTGGTGCATGTTGGACGCAGCTAAGATTTGTCGATTTTGACGCCATCGATGGTTTGTCGATTGCCTTTAGTGGCGTTTGCGTGACCCTCACGTCCAGTTCTTCCCATATTTTGCTCGATGATGATAACACCTAGCATATCTAAGAGCCCTAATATGTTTTTGATGATGAGCTTTAGTCATCAACGTTAGTGATGTTACCGGATTTGTTCATTGTCGGTATTGTTTTCCTGATGATTGTTTAGAGAGGGAGGTTTCGGTGGTCCTGCAACACCGTGATTGCCGGGTGTCATCCATGGAGGCGATGCTTGTCGGTCTCGGCTTAGATCTGTCAATTATAAGGCCACCGGTGGGAGTTGGCTACCTTTGGTAGCGGTTCCGTGTCGGTGATGGTCATCGCACATCTGAGACCCCAGATCTATTATTGATGATTTAATGGTGGATGTTGGTGATGTTGTTGTCCGTGTTTGTTGCTATTTATGTTTTTTGTTGGTTGTACGGGGATATGGGTTCTTAGAATATTCTAAACCCACTCTTTATTATGTTGCTATATGTCACACCCCAACCTTGACGGCGGAAACGTCGAGGTGTGAAGGTTAAGATCGTTCACAGCCACATAACGCTATTAATAATCCAAATATATATTAATCTTAAGTGCCAATTGTACCATTACAAACATAAGTCTCAAAGAAAGTAAATAACATAACGTAAGATGTAACAATACAATTTATTTAGTTTATTTAACTAGGTCCATTCCTAGATGTGAAAGCACTTTAAGATGTCAATCAAACTTAAGCATTTCCTGAAACATATTAAAAATAAAAGGTCAACAATAATGTTGGTGAGATTTCCATAGTTTTCAATACATAAGTATATAAAAGATGACAATTCATGTTGTAAGTTAGAGAACAAAGTAACTAGAGATGTAAGACAGAATGCACAATCAAACCTTGACAAAGTTTTACAAGTCTCATGTAACATCGCGTATTTCCGATAAAAAAAATTAATTTTGTAAACAATTAAATTTAATATGTTGATGTTAATTCCAATAATTTCAATAATAATAATAATAATAATAATAATAATAATAATAATAATAATAATAATAATAATAAACATATAAGTTGTATTAAAGCTTATAATTAATAACTTTTTTACATAAAATAATAACCTTTCAAATTACAGGGGTTAAACTGTAAATAATTTATAACTTAAACAAAACTTTAGATTTAACTGATAAAAGTTAGAAACCTCAGGGACCATTGTGTAATTTCGCAAAACACCCAACCCCACCCCCCATTCGACCCCTGTTTCCTCCCCGATTCCCTCTTCCATTTTCGGCAACTTTACACCTCGATAGATCGCACTACGGACTTTTATAATCAAAGTAACATCGCACTAACAAACATTGGATCGTTTATAACATTCCTTTGGATTCAATTTCATTTAAAATAAGCATAAACATCCCCTTCGAACAACCTCTTAAACCGCGACCTGCAACTCCATAAAAACCCCATCTTCGATTGATTTTAACTTAATTTGGCAAAGGGCTTTGCTTCCAGATCATCATCCGAAGCTTCCTACCAATTTAATTTGATTTTCATCAACATTTACCCATTAATCGATTGAGAGCCACAATCGCGACCTGTTCTTGTTGAGTTCAACATTAATTCATCATCATACAGGTAAATTCCACACACCCACACACTCGATTTTCATGGGGAACAAAAGCCCCATGATTTCAGATGCCATCGAAATCGAATCTGAGTTCAATTTGGTCCGGATTTGAACTAGGGCTCGAATGGATTTTGGGGTTTTGGTTAATTTGGTTTAAAATAATTAAAAACTGATTTCTAACGCGGCTGGAAGCCATGGTTCTCCGGTTAGTTACATGTCTCACAACCAAGAGGTCCCGGGTTCGACCCCGGGCACCCTCTTTTATTTTTTTAAGGCCTTTTCAAGCCTTTAAAAATTATAAAAAATTTCTAAAAATTTTAAAATATTTCTACTAACATTAAATATTTTTAGAAACTATCTAATTATTTTCTGAAATTTATCTTAACATTTTATTTATTTATGTTATTATTTGTTTTAAACAAATAATATAAATAGTTTATATTTCTTATAAAATGGATTTTTTTTAATATAATGGTTAAAAAGAATCACTAAATTATTATTTGTTCAAATAATATTTATGTATTATTGTTTAAATCATGATTATTTCAATTAGATATAAAAGTTTTATATCTAAGTCGTTCCAAATCATTTTCATTTCTTTAAGTCACTTAAATAATTAAATAATGTTAATTAATTATCAAAATTAGTTATTTATTTTTCCCACTTTAACAATAAATCAAACGGTTACGCGTAATAATACATTTATTTTAAATTTTAAACACAATCACTTTCAATAAATTCGTTTATTTATTTCAAGACATTCAAACTAAATAAATTATTTAATTTAAACTATCATTCAAAACCCAATCCCAATGGAAACCCTAATCAAATTCCAATTCTCAAATTATTATTATTCTAACTCGAGATACCGTTCCGTAGATTACTCGTAAGAAAATCGTTGGTGTCTAATCTATCACATCCAAATTCTAATTTCATCAATCAAGTGAGTATTCATATCCTCTTTTTATATCATTTCTTATTTGGGGGATATTATGTGATACAATATTCAATCATCATATTCTATTGTTATTTCATTCTAAATTCAATTCAAGACAGATTATGTTATTACTTGCAACTATGTGAACATACGATGATAAACTGGACGACAGTAAAACCCTAATTCAATCAATCAATCCTGGTATCAATGGTAGATCTACTGATTTGGATAACCCACCCCACATGGCTTACGAGTGGTGATTGTGCCAGAGGCAATTAGTCAATCTATGGTGTTTGTGTGCAAGTCTATTATATGCAAGTGTCAAGTCAAGGGGTTTATATTTTATCGGTTTATCTATATGCTTCGCTATTGCAATATAAGTCTTAACGTTACCTTGTGAATTGGATTATTCTCAATCAATCAATCAGTCTATATGTATATTCAAAACTGTGTTTACTCACCGGCTAATTTTTAGCTGACTCGTTACTTTTCACATGATTTCAGGTTAAGCAAGTTAGTGGACTTCTACATGCTTATTTAAGACCCGGACTTAGTTAAAATAAAAGACAATTACTATTTGTGACTTCAACTGTCGTAATTGTATTTGTTAAACTTATTCTATCATGTAATCTGATTTTAATATTATTTTCACTATTAGACGATCATGTGTTATGAACAATCAATCATTCCCTCGTCCGCTCCGATGATTCCGCCGTCAGTTGGGGTGTGACATCTCAAACGTTTACAAGTATATATGATTAGCTAAGTGTATTTGGATCAACCAAGCAGGCTTGTCAGGCCCATAGATCTATGACGTCGCCAGGCTAGAAATAACTTAATGATTGTACATATTGTAACATCGCGTAATTTCGTAAATAAAAGTTAATTAAACAATTAAGTTTAATACGTTGATGGTAATTCCAATAATTACAATAATCAAAATAATAATAATAAAAATAATAATGATAATTAAATAAATTATTCATTTATGAAACATTTAGACAACTTATAATAATTTATGGATTATAAATAATTTTTTTATAGAAGATTATAAAATTTATTAATCATTTTATAATGAGTAACTAAATGGAAAGTCATATTACAAATTATAAGTTATAAAGTTTAACAAACAATTAATTTGATATATTATCCAATTAATTTTATAAGTCCAGGGGGTAGATTGGTAAATTTAAAAACTTTAAATAAAGCTTTGAGCATAAAATAATAAAACATCTAAACCTCAGGGACCATTTGTGTAAATTGAAAAAAATCAAATTGCTTTTTCTCTCTTCTCTCTCGACTTCCCGATCGCACCAAACATTGTCGGTCCTTTACACGTCTAGATCGCACAAATACCCTATTATAATCGAATTAAACGAATATGAACTACCATAAATCAGTTTCTAATCAAATCCCATTCTCAATTTCGCTTAAAACAAACTCAAACACCACATTTCGAACACCCCTCGGTCGCGAACCTGCAACTCTGTTGAAGGCCACCTTCGGGCTTCAATCTTTGAAAAAAACCATAGGGCTTTGCATCAGAAACACCAAGCGAAGCTTTCTACAAAGTTAATTCGGATTCCATCAACGTTTTCCACTCGAACTGGTTCGGGCAAAGCCGCGACCTGTTCTTCGTTGGATCATCTTCAATTCAAACACCATACGGGTAATTCTATACACACACACACTCGGTTTCATATGAGGGTCAAAAGCCCTATGATTGTAGATATTATCATAATCGAATTCGCGTTCAATTGGGTTAGATTCGAACCTAGGGTTCATTTGGGGAATTGGGGATTGATCAAACTGGTGTTTAAAAGAAATTGGAAACCATTCCTGTCACAGTTGATGGCTTTGGTTCACCGATTCACACGCTACATTCAAAGCAGGAGGTCCCGGGTTCGACCCCGGGCACCTCCAATTATTTTTTTGGGCCTTTTTGAGTCTCTAAAAATTCTAAAAAAATTCATAAAAATCATAAAAAATATTTTTAAGACATTAAAAATATTTAAACAACTAAATTATTTTTCTGGAATTTATTTCAATATTTTATCTATTTTAATAAATGTTTTAAATAAATAAAGTTATAAATAATACAAAATTATTTAAATAAAAAAGGAACTCATAATAATAATTTAATTTATTGAATTATTATTTGACACAATATTATTTGTAATAATTTCACACAATATTTATTATTGTTTAAATAATGATTAAATATATAAATTTATTATATTTAAATCATTTTAAATAACAATTTCATTTCTTTTAATAAATTAAATAATTAAACATATTAGTTAATTATCACATAATTAATTAATAAGATTAATTATTTATTTTTCCACATTTTCACAATAAATCAAACAGATACGTAAACTAATACGTTTATTTCTAAAATCTAAACATAATCATTTTCAATAAATCTATTTGTTTCAAGACATACAAATTAGATAGAATATTTAAACCACCATTCAAAATCAAAATGGAAACCTTAATACATTCCCAATTTTTCAAATCATTATTATTCTAATTCGAGACACCGATCCTTAGGTTAATCATAAGGAAATCGTTGGTGTCTAATCTATCACATCCAGATTCTAATCTCATCAATCAAGTGAGTATTCATATCCCCTTTTTATATCATTTCCTATTTGGGGGAAATCATGTGATACAATATATTCTATCATGATATTCTATTGTTATTTCATTTTCAATTCAATTCAAGACAGGTTATGTTATTACTTGCAATTACGTGAACATACTGTGATAAACTGGACGACAGTAAAACCCTAATTCAATCAATCAATCAATCCTGGCAACAATGTAGATCTACTGGTTTGGATAACCCACCCCATATGGCTTACGAGTGGTGATTGTGCCAGAGGCAATTAGTCAATCTATGGTGTTTGTGTGGAGTCTATTATATGCAAGTGTCAAGTCAAGGGGTTTATATTGTGTCGGTTTATCTATATGCTTCGCGGTTGCCATATAAGTCTTAATATTACCTTGTGAATTGAAGTACAATCGATGGATCAATCAATCAATCTATATGTATATTCAAAACTGTGATTACTCACCAGCTAACTCGTTAGCTGACTTTATTTTCTCACATGATTTCAGGTTAAGCAAGATAGTGGACTTCTATGTGCTCATCTAAGACACGGACCTAGTTATAATAAAAGACAATTATTATTCGTGGTTTCGATTGTTGTATTTGTGTATGTTGTACTTATTCTATCATGTAATCTGATTTTAATATTATTTCCACTATTAGACAACCATGTGTTATGAACAATCCATCATTCCCTCGTCCGCTCCGATGATTCCGCCGTCGGTCGGGGTGTGACAGATTGGTATCAGAGCCAAGGTTATAGGGAATTAGGTTATTAGAAATGGAATGACCTAGACTATAACTAAGTACCCTTACACATGAGTCCTCTCATGTATTTTACATGCTTAGATAGGATTTTATGTGCATTACATGTTTATACTTGATTATGTGATTATCTGCCTTATGTGATTCTCCTTACACTTTGAATCTATCAATATACACACGAATCTTAACTCATATTCTAAGGCATTGTGTGCCTAATTCAAGTGATTTCAAACTCCAAAACTCGATTGTTATTCATGGTTTTCAAATCTCGTCAAAGTCCGTGTCACACGACCGAGAACATGCAATGCTGGAAGAGTGGGATACCTGTATCTTAAGGTGTTCTGTCTAGGCAAGGTATTCATACAACTTGATTACCTTACCTGGGAACCCTCGAGATGAGTATTCGCTTATAGGTACGCATGTCCTCGTTAAGGTTGTGGTGGACACAAATACTTTGATTAGTCAACGTACTCGCTTTGATTTACGAATCAAACGATTACACTCGGAACATATCATCGTTATTATGCCAAATTCTCGATCCTCGTTTTCATGTTGTATAGCTCATATTACCCAATTCTCATAAACTATCTCAATGATATTTCAGAATGTCTTCTCGTCGAATCCGTTCACGATCTAGAAACTCTGGCCGTAAGATTTCTGCTATTGTAGCACGTGAAGTTACTGCGGTCATCCCAACTCTACTTACCCATTTGAACCAAGGCAACAATACTGTTCAAAACCAAACTGCACCAAACGCTCCTCAAACTTGTACTTACAAACAATTCAGTTCTTGCAACCCCACTAAGTTCAGTGGAACTGAAGGTGCTACCGGATTACTACAGTGGTTCGAAAGCATCGAAAACACATTCTTAAACAGTGAATGCCCTGAAAATCTGAAAGTCCGGTATGCCACAAGTGTTCTCCAGAAACGCGCACTTACTTGGTGGAACGGGGAGAAACGAACCCGTGGAACTGAAACTGCTCTAGCCTTAACATGGACTGAAGTTAAGGATCTCATGACTAAAGAGTTCTGCCCAAGAAATGAAGTCCGGAAACTGGAAGCTGAGTTCTGGGAATTAACCCAAGATAGTGGCGAGAACCTCGCATACACTAACCGATTTCACGAACTGAGCCTTTTGGTACCGCACCTTGCTACTCCTACCTCCCGAGCCATCGAGAAATACATTGGCGGTCTACCCATGCAGATTCAGGATACGGTGCTAGGAAGGAATCCTTCAACACTAGAAGATGCTATCAGGCTGGCTGCACAGTTAACCGATAATCATGTGAAAGCTGGTTCCTTAACCCGGAAGGGATCGAAGAAGAATACCGATAAACTTTCTAACGAGACCGTCAAAACCGACCAACCCGAGCTTTCCAAGAACAAGAAGATGAAGGCTCAATCTCAAAACTTTGCTGTAATTACCCCTGCTGTGCCAATTACTCAAGTCCCCCTAACACATCAACAAGCGGTAAACAACCAATCGCTGATGAGAAAGCCATACACCGGACCCCATCCACTGTGTAACATCTGCAATTACCATCATCCCGCTAACACTCAGTGTCGTCAATGCACAAACTGTGGTCGTTTGGGTCATACATTCAACGTGTGCAGGAGTGCTGCTAAAGCTCCGACTAATGCACCAGTTCACCAACATCCTCTTGCAATCACCCAGGGTCGTGCATGCTATCAATGTGGTGATCCGAACCATTTTCGCAATCGATGCCCTCAACTTGTCATCCCAGTTCCTACGGCTCAAGGACGTGCTTTCAACATCAATACTCAACAAGCTCAAGCCACCAATGATGTGGTGTTGAATAATTCTTGTCCTTGATTTCGTCTTCATGATGTAATTCAAGATTTGTAATCGTGATTTTCCTTTTGTTACATTGATGTAATTTGAAAATTTCTAAATTTCTAATTGAGATATTTTTCCTTTCGTTGTTAAGTCTAACTTTGAACCGTTTGCACCGTGGGAGATGAAAGAGTTTGTAAGTCAACCTATGACTAAAGACACTCGAATCTCCTAAATGATTCTAACTCATCAAAACAGGGGTGATTCCCTTACTTTGGTGATGAATCTTCATTCATTTCAATAAATGGTTTCCAATGATGTGTTTTATGAAATTTTATCCTCTGGATTAGGGTGATTTCCTTATCTCGAGGACTAACTTCAATTATTCTCTTTGGAATTTACATTTCACAAATGACATGATCTCACCAAAATAGGATTGAAACCCGTACTTTGGTGACAAATGTCAATCTTCGATTGTTTTCTTGAAGTTCAATCATCAAGATACGCGTGAAATTCATACCTTGATGATAATTTCATTTTTATGGATTGTATTTTCTCAAATGAAACGACCTCGTCAAAGTAGGAGTGAATTCTGGATTTTGATGAGGAAGTCTATCTTATTATATTTTGTTTTTGTAAAAAAATTCATCGTTAAGATAGGAGTGATTTCCCTTACCTTAATGGTGAGTTATCTCATCTTATTTCTGTAGATCCTCAGATCGAACTTTTTGATTGGAAGGTTAGTGGTCATACCTTGAGAGTACACCATCAAGTTAGGGGTGAAAACCATACCTTGATGACTATCCTCATTTCTTGATCTCCAACTTACCATGGTTGTAATCAAGTGACGAGACGCATGTATTAACTTGAAGGGTGAAATAATGATAGTGTTTCGACCTATCAAGCCAAAGCATGATCTCTGAACTTGAAAAGAGACCCAATCGCTTTAGGTTGATTTTGATTTCAAGTTTGGAGCATTTAAATTCTTAAATCGATTTCTTTTATTCTCATGTTTTGATTTGATCTAGTTACACCAAACCATTTATTCCTTATTTATCGACTTTCATTGTGAGTTATCATCAAAACCTGATTACGTGATGGTAATCTTCCTAAACAATCTATTGTCAAGTAAAGATATTATCCCTGATCATGATAGTCGCTTCATCTCTCGTTTTCTGGAAAAGTCTCCAATCATCTCTCGAAACTCAACCGAATCTTAACACAACTTATCAACCGTAAACCAACGGTCAGACTGAAGGAACGATACAGACGCTCGAGGATATGCTTCGGGCTTGTGTCATTGATTTCAGTGGATCGTGGGATTCTTATCTTCCATTGATTGAATTCTCTTACAATAACAATCACCATACCAACATTTAGATGGCACCATTTGAGGCCTTGTATGGTCTGAAGTTGGTGAATCACAGATTACTGGTCCTGAACTGATACAAGAAACAACCGACAAAATTCATAAGATCCGTGATAACTTGATCGCTGCTAGAAACCGTCAAAAGCATTATGCTGACAAAAGACGTAAGCCCATGGAATACAATGTCGGTGATCTCGTACTTCTTAAGGTGTCACCTTGGAAGAGAGTGATTCGCTTTGGAAAGAAAGGGAAACTAGCACCTCGTTACGCGAGTCCATTCAAAGTACACGAGCGAATTGGGAAAGTAGCCTACAAGCTTGAACTACCCCAAGAACTTAGCAATATACATCCGACGTTTCATGTTTCAAATCTCAAGAAATGTCTTGCCGATAAAAATCTCCACATTCCACTCAACGAAGTCCAGATTGATGAATCTATGCACTTTATTGAGAAACCTGTGGAAATTATGGATCGGGAAGTCAAACAACTCAAACATAGTCGGATACCTATTGTCAAAGTCCGCTGGGAATCTAAACGTGGCCCAGAGTTCACCTGGGAACGTGAGGACCAAATGAAATGCCAGTATCCTCATCTTTTCGATTCAGCCTCCTCGTGATTTAAATTTCGGGACGAAATTTCCTAAAGCAGGGGAGACTGTAACATCGCGTAATTTCGTAAATAAAAGTTAATTAAACAATTAAGTTTAATACGTTGATGGTAATTCCAATAATTACAATAATCAAAATAATAATAATAAAAATAATAATGATAATTAAATAAATTATTCATTTATGAAACATTTAGACAACTTATAATAATTTATGGATTATAAATAATTTTTTATAGAAGATTATAAAATTTATTAATCATTTTATAATGAGTAACTAAATGGAAAGTCATATTACAAATTATAAAGTTATAAAGTTTAACAAACAATTAATTTGATATATTATCCAATTAATTTTATAAGTCCAGGGGGTAGATTGGTAAATTTAAAAACTTTAAATAAAGCTTTGAGCATAAAATAATAAAACATCTAAACCTCAGGGACCATTTGTGTAAATTGAAAAAAATCAAATTGCTTTTTCTCTCTTCTCTCTCGACTTCCCGATCGCACCAAACATTGTCGGTCCTTTACACGTCTAGATCGCACAAATACCCTATTATAATCGAATTAAACGAATATGAACTACCATAAATCAGTTTCTAATCAAATCCCATTCTCAATTTCGCTTAAAACAAACTCAAACACCACATTTCGAACACCCCTCGGTCGCGAACCTGCAACTCTGTTGAAGGCCACCTTCGGGCTTCAATCTTTGAAAAAAACCATAGGGCTTTGCATCAGAAACACCAAGCGAAGCTTTCTACAAAGTTAATTCGGATTCCATCAACGTTTTCCACTCGAACTGGTTCGGGCAAAGCCGCGACCTGTTCTTCGTTGGATCATCTTCAATTCAAACACCATACGGGTAATTCTATACACACACACACTCGGTTCATATGAGGGTCAAAAGCCCTATGATTGTAGATATTATCATAATCGAATTCGCGTTCAATTGGGTTAGATTCGAACCTAGGGTTCATTTGGGGAATTGGGGATTGATCAAACTGGTGTTTAAAAGAAATTGGAAACCATTCCTGTCACAGTTGATGGCTTTGGTTCACCGATTTCACACGCTACATTCAAAGCAGGAGGTCCCGGGTTCGACCCCGGGCACCTCCAATTATTTTTTTTGGGCCTTTTTGAGTCTCTAAAAATTCTAAAAAAATTCATAAAAATCATAAAAAATATTTTTAAGACATTAAAAATATTTAAACAACTAAATTATTTTTCTGGAATTTATTTCAATATTTTATCTATTTTTAATAAATGTTTTAAATAAATAAAGTTATAAATAATACAAAATTATTTAAATAAAAAAGGAACTCATAATAATAATTTAATTTATTGAATTATTATTTGACACAATATTATTTGTAATAATTTCACACAATATTTATTATTGTTTAAATAATGATTAAATATATAAATTTATTATATTTAAATCATTTTAAATAACAATTTCATTTCTTTTAATAAATTAAATAATTAAACATATTAGTTAATTATCACATAATTAATTAATAAGATTAATTATTTATTTTTCCACATTTTCACAATAAATCAAACAGATACGTAAACTAATACGTTTATTTCTAAAATCTAAACATAATCATTTTCAATAAATCTATTTGTTTCAAGACATACAAATTAGATAGAATATTTAAACCACCATTCAAAATCAAAATGGAAACCTTAATACATTCCCAATTTTTCAAATCATTATTATTCTAATTCGAGACACCGATCCTTAGGTTAATCATAAGGAAATCGTTGGTGTCTAATCTATCACATCCAGATTCTAATCTCATCAATCAAGTGAGTATTCATATCCCCTTTTTATATCATTTCCTATTTGGGGGAAATCATGTGATACAATATATTCTATCATGATATTCTATTGTTATTTCATTTTCAATTCAATTCAAGACAGGTTATGTTATTACTTGCAATTACGTGAACATACTGTGATAAACTGGACGACAGTAAAACCCTAATTCAATCAATCAATCAATCCTGGCAACAATGTAGATCTACTGGTTTGGATAACCCACCCCATATGGCTTACGAGTGGTGATTGTGCCAGAGGCAATTAGTCAATCTATGGTGTTTGTGTGGAGTCTATTATATGCAAGTGTCAAGTCAAGGGGTTTATATTGTGTCGGTTTATCTATATGCTTCGCGGTTGCCATATAAGTCTTAATATTACCTTGTGAATTGAAGTACAATCGATGGATCAATCAATCAATCTATATGTATATTCAAAACTGTGATTACTCACCAGCTAACTCGTTAGCTGACTTTATTTTCTCACATGATTTCAGGTTAAGCAAGATAGTGGACTTCTATGTGCTCATCTAAGACACGGACCTAGTTATAATAAAAGACAATTATTATTCGTGGTTTCGATTGTTGTATTTGTGTATGTTGTACTTATTCTATCATGTAATCTGATTTTAATATTATTTCCACTATTAGACAACCATGTGTTATGAACAATCCATCATTCCCTCGTCCGCTCCGATGATTCCGCCGTCGGTCGGGGTGTGACACATATATTCGACATTACATGGTAGCTACAAAAGGTCAACTAACCATAACATACAGATGAAATACCATAAGTTTACAAGAATCAAACGTGTTTACAAGTGCAATGTTTATAATGTAACATGTTTCACCCCAAAGTGTAAAAATAATAAAATGGGTATAGAAATACTCACGTGCCAATTAAGTATAGGAATGAGGATTATTAAGAAATATAATGGTAAGCGTCATTCCAAGGTAAACCGTCATAAGGCACCTAATAATACATATATATTTACAAGATTAACGTTTATTATGAGTTTAACGTTTAAATGAGAACTAGGGTTTTAAGTGGATTTTGGGGCTTGTCAAATAATTATCTTTAACAAATGAAAATCATTTATGTTTCTTTGAAAAATATATATCTATATTTTATACCAAGATTTGAAAGAAAATATATATAAAAATATGAGTTTTAGAACAACATTAATGATAAATTGTAAGATTTATAAAGTTTAAACAAGGTTTTGAAAAACTAAATAATATAAACACAATTTTAAATAATTTAAAGGCAATGTTGTATATCAACTAGTAATCAAAGTCTATTATTATTATTATTATTTTATATATAGGAATAAACTATTTTTGATATTTTTAGCATAGAAATACAAGGATATTTTTATTAATAAATTACATAAAACAATCTTGTGCTTTTAAAATAACCAAAGTTTATAAAATGATTTTTCATAATTTTTAAAAATTTTTAATACTTAATTTGAAGGCTTAAAAAGCCTAAAAAATATGTGAGGGTACCCGGGTTCGAACCCGGGACCTTAAAGGTGGCGGTGCACTGACTTAACCAGTGAACCAGGGCCAAACCTTTAAAAATACATAATAACCAAAACCCCTAATTCTTATAAGAACCCTAATTCAATTTGGGTTAAATTGACCCTCGATTTGATGTTGTTAACGATTATGATGTTAGGGCTTTTGTTCCTCATGGTAAATCGAACAACAAGATCCCTTCAATTACCTTATTTGAAATTCAAAACGTCAAGAACAATCGAAGAACAGGTCGCGGCTGCCCCAAGGTCTAATCGATGTGCAGATGTGGATAGTAATCCAATTCGTTTTACAGGAAGATTCTAATGGATCCAATGATGAAAAGCCCTCTATCAATTGCAAGTTAGAGAGATCGAATTGAGGTTTTCGAACGAGTTACAGGTCGCGAACAAGGTGGTGGTGGGAAGAGGTGCTAATGTTTGATTCAAATGAAATTGGGAGTTGTAATGACTTAGAAACAGATAAATGTGTGATTAGGTCGAATTAATTTTGATTATTATTGGATTTTAAGGCTTAAACGACTATGAATTTAAGAGGTTTCGGTTATGCAATTGATTGGGTTAGAAACCTATGTTTAAACGCGATTAAAGTGTGCATTCAAGTTCGAATCACATCCTTGAAACGATAGGAAACGGTTTTTGGGTTTAAAATGGGCGTTGTTTGGTGTTTTGGGGCTCGCCGGCGCCGCGCCGGGCTTGGCCGGCCGGCGGCCGGAAAAACGGGGGGAGAGAAAGGTGGGTGGGGGTTGGTTTGGAAATTTACTCATTTGGTCCCTGCAATTTACCTTTATTCAATTCCCACCCAAAGTTTGAGTTTTAGTTTTAATATAAATTACACTTTAGTCCCTGTAATTATTATTGTTATCATTTTATGTAAAAAACTTATTAATCCCAAGCTTTAACATAATATATCTTATATTATTATAAAATTAAGAATGTTTGTTATTATTATTATTTTTAGTATTGTTCTTGTTATTATTATGATTATTATTACTATCATTATTATTATTGGAACTATTATTATTATTATCATTATTATTATTATTATTAGGATTATTATTATTATTATTCTTAATTATAATGATTGTTATTTATTTATTATTTAACATTATTTACTTCCAAATTACATAATTAAAGAAAATTAGGGAAAATAAACATAAACAACACATGATTTTTCATGTTGACAACAAAGGCCCTTACAAGATTAAACGACGTTAACTTTTAATTAACGTAAAAATACAAGATGTTACAGTCTCCCCAACTTAGAAGAATTTCGTTCCGAAATTAAGAATGAAACTATACGAATAAATGCGGATACTTCTGCTTCATATGTTCCTCACATTCTCAAGTGAACTCAGCTCCACGTTTGTTTTCCTAACGGACTTTGACGATCGGTATGGTAGTTGTTCGAGTCTTCTTCAGGGTTCGGTCCATAATCTCAACCGGCTTCTCAACGAAATGCAATGACTCATCTATTTGAATTTTCTCGAGAGGAACATGCAAATTTTCATCAGCCAGACATTTCCTCCGGTTGGAGATATGGAAGACAGGATGAACCCCGCTAAGTTCAGAAGGTAGTTTCAGTTTGTAAGCCACTTTCCCAATTCTTTTCAGAATCTTGAAAGATCCTACAAAGCGTGGGGCTAACTTACCTTTCTTCCCAAAACGTACAACACCCTTCCATGGAGAGACCTTAAGAAGAACCATGTCATCGACTTGAAACTCCAACGATTTACGTCTTTTATCGGCATAACTCTTTTGCCGACTTCTAGCCATCTCAAGGTTATTTCGAATTTTGGAATTTTTGTCGGTCGTTTCTTGAATAAGTTCAGGACCAGTGATGAGATTTTCCCCAATGTCAGTCAAACAGATCGGAGAACGACATTTACGACCATACAAAGCCTCGAATGGTGCCATCTTGATACTTGAGTGATAACTATTGTTATACGAAAATTCCACGAGCGGTAAATGCGTATCCCAATCTCCACCAAAGTCAAGGACACATAGACGTAGCAAATCCTCGAGGGTTTGGATTGTTTGTTCGGTTTGACCATCAGTTTGAGGATGGTAAGCCGTGCTTAAATCCAATTGAGTACCCAAGAGTTCTTGCATAGACGACAAAAAGTGCGAAGTGAAATGAGCTTCTCGGTCGGATATGATGTGCAACGGCACGCCATGACGACTCACAATTTCATCAATGTAGATTCGGGCCAATCTTGAAACTTTGTAAGTGTCTCGTATTGGTATGAAGTGTGCCGTTTTGGTTAAACGGTCAACAATCACCCATATACTATCATGGCCACGAGGAGTACGATGTAACTTGGTTATGAAATCCATGGATATATGTTCTCATTTCCACATAGGGATTTCGGGTTGTTCAAGTAAGCCACTTGGTCGTTGATGCTCGGCTTTGACTCTTGCACACGTGAGACACTTGGAAACATAAGACGCGATATCTTTCTTCATTCTAGGCCACCAGTCTTGACTACGCAAGTCCATGTACATCTTATCGGAGCCAGGATGAATAGAATATCGGGTTTTAATGAGCTTCGTTCATAATAAAGTGACGAAGATTATCACGATTAGGGATCCAAAGTCGATTCAAGAAGTACCACATATTGTTCGGTTTTGTCTCCAGTTATGACCGAACGTTAGATGCCAAATCTTCATCTTTCCCCTTGTCGGTTAATGCTGCTTGTTGAGCCTCGCGAATGCATAACTCGAGATCACTATTAATCCTTATGTTTGAAGCATGATGGTGGCCTTGTTAACATCCACATGAATCTCGGTATCAAATTCTCCTAACGTATCAAACCATTGCCTTTGATCTTTTTTAGAAGCGAGACAACCTTGTTATGGACCTTGCGACTTAGCGCGTCGGCTACAACATTTGCCTTTCCAGGATGGTAGCGAATGTCACAGTCGTAGTCGCTGATCAACTCGATCCAACATCTTTGTCTCATATTGAGATCCTTTTGGGTGAACACGTGTTAGAGACTCTTATGATCAGTGTAGACTATGCATTGCGTCCCATAAAGATAGTGTCGCTAGATCTTCAAAGCGAAAACCACGACACCAAGTTCAAGTTATGAAGTTCACTTCATGAACCTTCAATTGCCTCGACGCGTATGCTATGACTTTGCCACGTTGCATGAGAACACAACCAAGACCTTGATTTGAAGCATCGCAATACACGGTAAAGTCATCGTTTCCATCGGGAAGTGTGAGAATAGGAGCGTTACACAACTTGCGTTTTAATGTCTCGAAAGCATCCTCTTGTTCAGATCCCCATTCAAAAAGTCACTTCTTTTGGGTTAGCATCGTTAATGGTTTAGCAATCTTCGAGAAATTTGCTATGAACCTACGGTAATATCCCGCTAAGCCCAGAAAAGAACGAACTTCGGGTGGGGTTGTGGGAACACACCAATTCTTCACGGCTTCAATTTTAGCAGGATCAACGTGAATTCCTTGGCTATTCACCACATGCCCTAAGAATTGAACTTTTTCTAACCAGAATTCACACTTGGAAAACTTGACGTATAATTGCTCTTTCTTCAAAAGTCCAAGAACTTGTCGCAAGTGCGTCTCGTGATCGATTTTTGTCTTGGAATAAATAAGAATGTCATCAATGAACACGATCATAAACTTATCCAAATACGATTTACATACTCGATTCATGAGATCCATGAACACGGTAGGTGCATTGGTGAAGCCAAAAGGCATAACTATGAACTCGTAGTGTCCATATCGAGTACGAAAAGCGGTCTTTGGAATGTCATCATCGTGAACACGTAGTTGATGATACCCAGAACGTACATCGATCTTTGAGAATTGAGTTGCTCCTTGAAGTTGGTCGAAGAGATCATCGATTCGAGGGAGAGGATATCGGTTTTTGATAGTAAGCTTGTTGAGTTCTCGGTAATCAATGCACATATGAAATGAGCCATCCTTCTTCTTCACAAACAGTACAGGTGCACCCCACGGGGATGAACTAGGGCGAATGAAACCCTTATCGGTCAACTCTTACAGTTGACTAGCTAGTTCTTGCATTTCAGACGGTGCAAGATGATAAGGTGATTTAGCCATAGGGTTCGCACCAGGGATTAAGTCAATCTTGAACTCGACTTCTCGCACGGGAGGTAGTCCCTTAAGATCCTCGGGAAAAACCTCGGGAAAATCCTGCACGACAGGAATGTCTTTCAATTCCTTACTCTTGGCTTTTGTATTAACCACATATGCCATGAAAGCCATGTAGTTTTTACTTAAGCACTTGCGGGCCTTGATGCAAGACATAAGTTTGAGTCCTTGCGATGATTTCTCCCCAAATACCTTCAAAGTATCACCCGTCGGTAAAGGAATTCGAATGCATTTCTCGAAGCGTAAAATTTCCGCATGATGTTTGGCTAACCAATCCATGCCAATGATGTTTGTTAAGATTTAAGGTGCAATCACGTATTACGACGTTAATGACAATAGATTTTCCATCGGCGACTTCGACCGTGAAGGATCTTTCCATATTAACACGTGGTTTAGAAAGTATAGGCTCGAATTCCAAGAACACAAAACTCCTATCCGCACCCGAATCAAACAATACAGATGCATAATGACTATTTACAAGATACACACCTGTTTGGTAATTGTCACACACTCGCTGAGAGCGGAAACACGGGGATGCGAGCGAGACGGGATCGTCATAACACATGGTATACGATAGAGAAGCAATATAAATATGATGGCGAGCGTGTCATGACGACACCCGAACACAAATGGAGACTTGCGTCGCGTCTAGTCAGTAACCATGACAGCATAGTCATAAGCATAACATGATAATGATCACATAAGCATAAATGATAACTTGTAATGTAAATTCCCACAACTTGGGAACAAGTGTACAAATGTTCAAGTTTAATCAACCAAGATTAATGTTTAACAAAAGATGACAAGTCACAAAAATGCATCCTAGGGTCCCCTCTAAAAGGCAGCACTCCTAGAATCTTCAATTACCTTGATCACCTGAAAAGACATGCTCAAAACGGCCAACATAATTGTTGGCGAGCTTCGCAAGTTTTAAGTAGTAAATAAATTAAATGAAACAACATGTAAGTTTATATGAGTAACCGCGATTCATTTATATGTAAGCGGTTTCGCCTGTTATTGATAGTTACAGCCAAACCTGGTCTTAGGTTCCATGGGGGAATTAATGGCCGAAAAGGAAAGTATCACATAGCAAAATAAGATCCACACATCGTATAAAGATCCACATAGCATATACGGTGTAAGTTACAACCAAACCAATCCTTAGGTCCCATTACCGGAATTAATGGTTGTATTGAAAGCATCCCATAAGTTTTACATAACGTAGCAAGATCCACGAAGCGCATACGTATAGGTTACAACCAAGCCAATCCTTAGGTCCCATTACCGAGATTAATGGTTGTAATGGATGATCGGCTTAGAAGAACCACACAGAAGAACCACACAGAAGAACCACACAGAAGAACCACACAGCCGATGCATCCACCAACAATAGCAATCACTGGTAGCACCAATCAACACATAATATCAAAGTAGTAGTGCATAGTAATGTAATACCACCAAGTACCATACAAGGTGGTAATATAGCATAGAGTCAAGTTCATATAGCATCAATCAACAAGTTAAGCAAGATAAGATACTCATAAAAGTAGCAGCCAGCTTCCACTAGGAAAGATGCTTGAAATCAAGTTAAGTAGGTGAGCATTATTTTCCCCCAAGTCGGAAATATTTAAAAGGTTTTATGAGAGTAAAAAGGGGCTATGAAACTCACGGAATAGATGATAAGCACGTATGATGAATATTCTCAAAGGTAGAATACTATGAACGGTCAAACACCTATTGACAGTTACTGACAATCATTAATATGAGCATAAGGCATAAGATGACATTCGATTAGTTCGGGCTGTTTCGGTTCGGTCGTGGGTAACACACACAAGCAGCCATACACATATCAGACCTTATGTAGATCCAAGTATTAAGAGTAGTCGTAATTGCTAATGACATCCGTATGGGGATCCCATTATTATAAAAGATAGTGCTTGTTAAATATTTGTAGTCCCAAATGGGTTGTCGATAATTGTAAAAGGTTAGGTTATTTTAAATTGAAATAGTATGTGACTGTTGATAGCGTTGACTTTAATCTTTATGGTCAAGCAATGACACTTTATTGATGTTACCTTATCATCACAAGACATTCAAAAAGGGAATTCACACATACACGCATCATCAGTCACACAACAGGACCGGACGCACGACTCAACCCTCCATTCGCATGAATGGACCTTCAGTCATACGAATCAGCTTCATTCGTATGATTGAACCTTCACTCGTGCGACTAAGCATTCAGTCGTACCATGCAACACCCAATCGCGCAACTCAACCACCATACGCACGATTGAACCTTCATTCGCACGAATCAGCTTCATTCGTACGATTGAACATTTATTCGTGCGACTAGCCTTTCAGTCGTGTGACCCACGCACAATCGCACACAATCTCATCCGCATTGACTCAATCGCACGCATATTCACTCGCATGGACTCAATCGCACACACATTCAATCGCACACACATTCAATCGCACACACCCAGGCGCATGACTCAGTCGTGTAATTCACCCAATCGCACGGCTCAGTCGCACGACACACCCAGACGCATGACTCAGTCGTACGATTCACCCAATCGCACGACTCAGCCGCATGAACAGACCCAGTCGCGAAGAACAGCAGAATCGTGACTGTCGAGTGCAGAGCAGTCTCTGGCTGCTCCGTGCACTCGTTTTACACCCCAAGAACTTCCAAAATCCGTGTTCTAACATGTCTAAACAAGAAACACACTCAGAAACACAACACACAAGCCCATACGACCTCATGTGCTCGGATGAACCCGAGCACCCGAAACCCTAGAAAACGCAGAAGTGAAACCGAGCAAGAAACGGGTCAAACAAGGTTATCTACCTGCTAGAAGTAAGTATTCACGATGATAACCAAGATTTGCCGGTGAAAACGCAAGAAAAGGAGCGGTTTTGGTGCTAGAATGGTGAAGAAGGTGAAGAAGAAGATGAAGGTGAAGATGATGGTAAGAATGGGGGCTAGGGCTGGTTAAGGGGTATTTATACCCAGCCCTAGTTTCACAAAATGTCATGTTTAGTCCCCACACTTTGCCCCCGGGTTCCCAAATTTTATTTCGGTTGAAACGACATTAATTAGGCTTGTTTTATTAATGATGAAAGATGTAGTTAATGATATTTATAATTTAAAAATGGTTTTATTTGTAACATTAGGTTTATATAAAATGATGCGCTCAATGATAACGAGGGCAATCTTAGAAAACGTTTTAAGATGATGACAATGCGAGCAACGATAGCACAAGCATAAGGATAACCAAGCAAACAAATATGATATCCACATAGATGGGTTACAGAGATGAGGAATGACCGATAACAAAAGTTAACCGAACACGTTAAATGACGGACCTTTGGTGACGGATGTCATAGTAATAACCTATTATTGGTATAATGAACATAAAGATAGGAATCTTTATAAAACAAGAAATGATTTAAAAGGAGTTCAACAACGTACCATTTACCACGTCGTTGTTGGCTTGAGCTTGATTGACGTTGATGTTGAAAGCCCTTCCACGAGCCGGTGGCACAATTCCCGCATTGCGAGGACATTACGGACGAATATGACCAGGCTCGCCACAGTTATAGCAGGTTCGGTTGGTAAGCATTGCAGTGTTGTTTGGCACACGAAGACAAGTAGCCACCAAGTGCCCATACTTTCCACACAACGAGCAGACTCGGCATGGAGTGTTGCTCGCGTGATGGTACTTGCACGTGTTACACATAGGATATGGACCAACATAAGCTCCAGCCATGGGAGCTTAATTTGCAACCACCATTTGTTTTTGAGGTGCATTTGGGGCGGTCACAGCGTAGTTGCATGTTGGTGTGAACTTACGCTTCTTGTTTTGGGAGGATGACTCGGCCCGTACCTCCTTTGTTGCCTCAGGTGTCACCTTCACAGTAGACTTGGAACCCTTTACCGACATAGTGCCAGCTCTAATATGATTCTCGGTGAGCTGCGCGGTGATAGTAATTGCCTCCTCCAAAATTGTGGGCATACTACCCACCACAGCATCTTGAATTTGAAGTGGCACCCCTTGATAAATTTCTCAATGTTACGGGGCACGGTGTCCACCATATGGGATAGAAGCATACTCAACTCATGATGTCGGGTGGAATAAGCCAAATGATTCCCACCATCCTGCTTGAGATTCCAGAACTCCTCCTCTAGCTTGCAACTCGCTCCTCGGGTAGAACTTTTGAATCATGATGTTCTTAAATTCTTCCCAGGGCAACGCCAATGCAACCTCAGTCCCCCGGTTTCTCTTTTCACTATTCCACCATGTTAGTGCTCGTTGTTGAAGGACACTTGCAGCATAGCGAACCTTAAACTCATCGGGGCACTCGCTAACAATGAAGGTGTTCTCCATACTTTCAAACCACTTGAGGAGTCCAGTGGCTCCTTCTTTTCCACTAAAACTAGTGGGTTTGCACGAGTTGAAGTGCTTGAAAGTGCAGGTACAAGTGTTCCCTTGTTGATTGTTGCTATTCTCTCCATGAGCACCGCTATTGTTCCCATTGGTGTTGTTGTTGCTATTAGCCATTAAGGTGCTATTAAGTTCAGCAACCATGGTTGGGAGCACAGCAGCCATTTGTCGGGTGATCATTGCAGCAAGTTTGCGGTCGGAACTTCCACGCTTTCCATGATGGCGAGACATGCTGAATATACAAAAATGAGTTAGGTACGGGAATGAGGATAACAAAGGATAGTAGTTTAGACAAAGACAAGCTAAGGGTTGTAAGGTACAGAGAATGATTCCATTTGGTAACGTATTACCGTTTGGAAACGTTGACACGTCAAGGTGAATTGACCTATTTGCCTTAGAAATTTGTCTATATTGACCATAGTTTATCATTCATCCTAGAAATCCCCAGGTAAGCATAACTAGTCCCGTAGGATTTATGCGAAATGCTTACCTTAGCCCGGAGGCCTTTTGCCAGGAAATCTAGAATACAGGTGTCTATGTATCACACAATATTTCTTAGGTTCATGAAAGCAAAACCTTGATGAGATTTATATAGAATAGACATAACGTCTAAAGATCCAAGTCATAAGCATAAGCATAAGATTCCACGTGTCGTCGAGAATAAGATTAAGAGGTTTCATGTTCGGGGAGAGTCAAAGAGTCAAGGTTAAGTTTAGGGAGACAGGTAATAATGTTTATGCAATCATATGCTAAGGCATCAAATTGCACATAACTACATAAGAAGGCATAACATTATGTAGCATGCAAACCATATAATTTACAAGATTGAAATATAATTCCATAAGGTTCATACATATGCTATAGTCTAGGTCACTATTTGTAATAACCTAAATTCCTATAGTTATAGGCTCTGATACCAATCTGTCACACCCCAACCTTGACGGTGGAAACGTCGAGGTGTGAGGGTTAAGATCGTCACGGCCACATAACGCTATTAATAATCCAATATATATTAATCTTAAGTGCCAATTGTACCATTACAAACATAAGTCTTAAAGAAAGTAAATAACATAACGTAAGATGTAACAATCCAATTTATTTAGTTTATTTAACTAGGTCCATTCCTAGATGTGAAAGCACTTCAAGATGTCAATCAAACTTGAGCATTTCCCGAAACATGTTAAAAATAAAAGGTCAACAATAATGTTGGTGAGATTTCCATAGTTTTCAATACATAAGTATATAAAGATGACAATTCATGTTGTAAGTTAGAGAACAAAGTAACTAGGGATGTAAGACAGAATGGACAATCAAACCTTGACAAAGTTTTACAAGTCTCAAACGTTTACAAGTATATACGATTAGCTAAGTGTACTTGGATCAACCAAGCAGGCTTGTCAGACCCATAGATCTATGACGTCGCCAGGCTAGCAATAGTTAGTGATTGTACATATATTCGACATTACATGGTAGCTACAAAGGTCAACTAACTACAACATACAGGTGAAATGCCATAAGTTTACAAGAATCAAACGTGTTTACAAGTGCAATGTTTATAATGTAACATGTTTCAACCCAAAGTGTAAAAATAATAAAATGGGTATAGAAATAATCACGTGCCAATTAAGTATAGGAATGAGGATTATTAAGAAATATAATGGTAAGCGTCATTCCAAGGTAAACCGTCACAAGGCACCTAGTTATACATATATATTTACAAGACTAACGTTTATTATGAGTTTAACGTTTAAATGAGAACTAGGGTTTTAAGTGGATTTTAGGGCTTGTCAAATAATTATCTTTAACAAATAAAAATCGTTTATGTTTTCTTTGAAAAATATATAGCTATATTTTATACCAAGATTTGAAAGAAAATATATACAAAAATATGAGTTTTAGAACAACATTAATGATAAATTGTAAGATTTATAAAGTTTAAACAAGGTTTTGAAAAACTAAATAATATAAACACAATTTTAAATAATTTAAAGGCAATGTTGTATATCAACTAGTAATCAAAGTCTATTATTAATTATTATTTTTTTATATAGGAATAAACTATCTTTGATGTTTTTAGCATAGAAATACAAGGATATTTTTATTAATAAATTACAGAAAACAATCTTGTGTTTTTAAAATAACCGAAGTTTATAAAATGATTTTTCATAATTTTTAAAAAAAATTTAATACTTAATTTGAAGGCTTAAAAAGCCTAAAAAATATGTGAGGGTACCTGGGTTCGAACCCGGGACCTCAAAGGTGGCGGTGCAATGACTTAACCAGTGAACCAGGGCCGCGGCCTTGGTTCAACTTGGTTTTAAACCTTTAAAAATACATAATAACTAAAACCCCCCAATTCTCATAAGAACCCTAATTCAATTTGGGTTAAATTGACCATCGATTTGATGTTGTTAACGATTATGATCTTAGGGCTTTTGTTCAACATGGTAAATTCCGAACAACAAGATCCCTTCAATTACCTGATTTGAAGTTCAAAACGTCAAGACCAATCGAAGAACAGGTCGCGGCTGCCCCGAGGTCCAATCGATGTCCACATTTGGAGAGTAATCCAATTCGTTTTACAGGAAGATTCTAATGGATCCAATGATGAAAAGCCCTCTATCAATTGCAAGTTAGAGAGATCGGATTGAGGTTTTCGAACGAGTTGCAGGTCGCGAACAAGGTGGTGGTGGGAAGAGGTGCTAATGTTTGATTCAGATGAAATTAGGAGTTGTAATGATTTAGAAACAGATAAATGTTCGATTAGGTCGAATTAATTTTGATTATTATCGGATTTTAAGGCACAAACGGCTATGAATTTAAGAGGTTTCGGTTATGCAATTGATTGGGTTGGAAACCTATGTTTAAACGCGATTAAAGTGTGCATTCAAGTTCGAATCACACCCTTGAAACGACAGGAAACGGTTTTGGGGTTTAAAATGGGCGTTGTTTGGTGTTTTGGGGCTCGACGGCGCCGCGCCGGGCTTGGCCGGCCGACGGCCGGAAAAACGGGGAGAGAGAAAGGTGGGTGGGGGTTGGTTTGGAAATTTACACATTTGGTCCCTGCAATTTACCTTTGTTCAATTCCCACCCAAAGTTTGAGTTTTAGTTTTAATATAAATTACACTTTAGTCCCTGTAATTATTATTGTTATCATTTTATGTAAAAAACTTATTAATCCCAAGCTTTAACATAATATATCTTATATTATTATAAATTAAGAATGTTTGTTATTATTATTATTTTTAGCATTGTTCTTGTTATTATTATGATTATTATTACTATCATTATTATTATTGGAACTATTATTATTATCATTATTATTATTAGGATTATTATTATTATTATTCTTAATTATAATGATTGTTATTTATTTATTATTTAACATTATTTACTTCCAAATTACAGAATTAAAGAAAATTAGGGAAAATAAACATAAACAACACATATTTTTCATGTTGACAACAAAGGCCCTTATAAGATTAACCGACGTTAACTTTTAATTAACGTAAAAATACAAGATGTTAGACTATACGTATTGACTTTAGGGTTAAATAAATTGCCTTAAAGCTTTACTATATTTCAATAGCTGTGCTAACGGACTTCGTTCTTTTTAGTGGGTAATCTGATGCTATTTGTGTTGATGATATGAGGATGTGCTCATCTATGACCCTTCGTTTGGTTTATCTACGGTTGTGATGAGACAAAAAAACGATGTCAGTTGTCTTGGCATGGCAGTCGTTTCTAGTGTGCAGTCACAACCGACATCGGTTCTGAGCTATCTTCTAAACATTACGTGTTGTGGCTATGATGATCTAAATATAGTATTATGAATATGCGCGTTTGTCTACGCCATGGTTTATCCTGTTTTTAAGACGTGCAACGCACTTAGTGTACAAACCCTAGTTTCTTTAAAAAGATATATTTTAAAACTAACAATACACTAAATTATCCCACTTCATCCCCATTCTAGTTAATTAGATTGATTTGACATAACATAAATTTTAGCAAGAAAAAAATGATTCATTATTTTATTCTTAAAAGTTTCAAAAATAAAAGAAGTGATACAAATGTAATATATTTTCTCCCACTCCCGTTTTCTATAGTTCTAATGCACACACACAAGATTCAATAATCCTACTTATGTGTAACATCTTGTATTTTTGCATTAATTTAAAATTAGCTTTGTTAATTCTTGTAAGGGCCATTATTGCCATATATGAAACTTATGGGTTGCTTATGTTTATTTTATTTGTAAGAAAGTTAATAGTCTTTTATAATTAGATACAATAATAATAATAATAATAATAATAATAATAATAATAATAATAATAATAATAATACCAATAATAATAACTATATTAACAAAATTAATAATAAGAATAATGTTAATAACTAATTAATGGTAATAATATTAATAACATTAATTTATAAAATTATTGATCTTTGAAAAATGTTTAAAGTTAATTAAGTTCAGAGGTTGTTTTGTCAATTCATAAACTTTAAAAGTAAACTAATTACTTAAAATAATAAAAGTATAAACAACAGGGGCCATTTGTGTAACATTTTTTAAAAAAAATAATCTCTCCTTCTCTCTCCCCGCTTTTCTGGCCGCCCCCCGAGCCCCAAACCCACACGAAACCCCATTTTTTATACTAAATCATTCCAAACGCTTAATGAGCACGATTCGAACACTATTATGGACTTTAAAGGCATTGAAACACCAGTTACAAACTCAATCGAGTGAGTAACCGAAACCATTAAACACAAAGAGCCGTTCGAACATTTAGGATTGATAATAATCAAAATTAATTCGACCTAATCGAACATTTATCTGTTTCTAAATCATTGCAACTCCTAATTGCATCTGAATCAAACATTAGCACCTTTTCCCACCACCACCTTGATCGCGACATGCAACTCTTTCGAAAACCACAATACGATCTCTCTAACCTACAATTTATAGAGGGCTTTTCATCATTGGATCCATTAGAAGCTTCCTGTAAAACGAATTGGATTACTATCCACATTTGCACATCGATTGGACCCGGGGGCAACCGCGACCTGTTCTTCGATTGTTCTTGACGTTTTGAACTCCAAATCAGGTAATTAAAGGGATCTTCTGGTTTGATTAATCATGAGGAACAAAAGCCCTAAGATCATAATCGTTAACAACATCAAATCGAGGGTCAGTTTGACCCAAATTGAATTAGGGTTCTTATGAGAATTAGGGGTTTTGCTTGTTATGTGTTTTAAAGGTTTAAAACGAGGTTGAACCAAGGCCGCGACCCTGGTTCACTGGTTAAGTCTCTACCCTCCTAAACATGAGGTCCCTGGTTCGAACCCGGGCACCCTCATGTTTTATTTTTAAAGGTTTTTAAGCCTAAAATAAATTTCAGAAAATTTTTAATATATATAAAAATTATTTTTCTAAATTTCAAATATTTTCAAAAGCCTCCAAATACTTTCTGTAATTTTTTTAAGTTTAAATAAAAATGTTTTTTTAATAAAACATTTTAGCAAAGCTTGTTTGAATAATCTTTATTGGATTGAAAATAATAATTAGTAAATTATTATTGGACAACAAAAAAAATCCCTTTTCAATTAATTTTGTTTAAATAGTAATAAAGTCTGGTTATAAAATTCTATATAAACTTTATATACAACCTTTTAAATTATTATAATTGTTTCTTTTCACATCTTCGAATAAAATATAAATATATATATTTTCTAAGAAAATATAAATTTATTCCATTTTGTTAAATGTAATTATCTGACAAATACCAAATTTAAATCCTAGTTCTCGTTAATTCATTAAACTTATAATTTAACTTAAATCTTGTAAATATATATATATTTAGGTGCCTTGTGACGGTTTACGGTTGAACGACTCCTATTATTATCCTTATTAATCGTCATTCTTATATTTGTTTGTCAAGTGAGTATTTCTATACCCCTTTTATTATTTTACACTTTGGGGTGAAACATGTTACTTTATAAACACTGCACTTATAAACACGTTTGATTCTTGTAAACTTAAGGCATTTCACCTGTATGTTGTGGTTAGTTGATCTTTGTAACTATAATGTAATGTCGAATATATGTGCAATCATTAACTATTGCTAGCCTGGTGACGTCATAGATCTATGGGCCTGACAAGCCTGCTTGGTTTATCCAAGTACACTTAGTTAATCGTATATACTTGTAAACGTTTGAGACTTGTAAAATTCTGTCAAGGTTTGATTGTGCATTCTGTCTTACATCCCTAGTTACTTTGTTCTATAACTTATAACATGAATTGCCATCTTTTATTTACTTATGTATTGAAAACTATAGAAATCTCACCAACATTATTGTTGACCTTTTATTTTTAACATGTTTTAGAAATGCTCAAGTTTGATTGACATCTTGAAGTGCTTTCACATCTAGGAATGGACCTAGTTAAATAAATGAAATAAATTGGCTTGTTACATCTTATGATATGTTATTTACTTTCTTTGAGACTTATGTTTGTAATGGTACAATTAGAACATATGGTTAATATATATTTGGGTTATTAATAGCATTATGTGGCTGTGAACAATCTTAACCCTCACACCTCGACGTTTCCGCCGTCAAGGTTGGGGTGTGACAGATTGGTATCAGAGCCCATAACTATAGGGATTTAGGTTATTAGAAATGGTGACCTAGACTATAGTATATGCATGAACCTTATAGAATCATAATTCTATCTTGTAAATTATTTGGTTTGCATGCTACATAATGCTACGCCTTCTTATGTGCAATTTGATGCCTTAGCATAGGATTGCTTAAACATTATTACTTGTCTCCCTAAACTTATCTTTGACTCTTTGACTCTCCCCGAACATGAAACCTCTTAATCTTATTCTTGACGACACATGGAATCGTATACTTATGCTTATGACTTGGATCTTTAGACGTTATATCTAATCTATATAAATCTCATCAAGGTTTGATTTCATGAACCCAAGAAATATTGTGTGACACATAGACACCTGTATTCTGGATTTCCTGGCAAAAGGCCTCCGGGCCAAGGTAAGCATTTCGCATAAATCCTACGGGACTAGTTATGCTTACCTGGGGATTTCTGGGATGAGTGATAAACTATGGTCGATATACACAAGTTTCTAAGGCAAATGGGTCAATTTACCTTGACGTGTCAACGTTTCCAAATGGTAATGCGTTACCAAATGGAATCATTCCGTGTACCTTACAAACCTTAGCTTACCTTCGTCTAAAGTACTATCATTTGTTATCCTCATTCCTGTAACTAACTCATTTTTGTATATCCAGCATGTCTCGTCATCATGGAAGCATGGAAGTTCCGACCGCAAGCTTGCAGTAATGATCGCCCGACAAATGGTTGCTGTGCTCCCAACCATGGTTGCTAAACTTAATAGCACCCTAATGGCTAATAGCAATAACAACACTAATGGGAACAATAGCGGTGCTCATGGAGAGAATAGCAACAACCAACAAGGGACCAATCGTACTTGCATGTTCAAACATTTCAACTCGTGCAAACCCACTAGTTTTAGTGGAAAAGAAGGCGCCACTGGACTTCTCGAGTGGTTTGAAAGTATGGAGAACACCTTCTTCGTTAGCGAGTGCCCCGATGAGTTCAAGGTTCACTATGCTGCGAGTGTCCTTCAACAACGGGCACTAACATGGTGGAATAGTGAAAAGAGAAACCGGGAGACTGATGTTGCTTTGGCGTTGCCCTGGGAGGAATTTAAGGATATCATGATCCAAAAGTTTTGCCTGAGGAGCGAGTTGCAAAAGTTAGAGGAGGAATTCTAGAACCTTAAACAAGATGGTGGGAATCACTTGGCTTATTCCACCCGACATCATGAGTTGAGTATGCTCCTACACACTGGTGGACACCGTGCCCCGTAACATTGAGAAATTTATCAAGGGGGTGCCACCTCAAATTCAAGATGTCATGGTGGGTAGTAGGCCTACAACTTTGGAGAGGCAATTACTATCACCGAGCAGCTCACCGAGAATCATATTAGAGCTGGCACTATGTCGGCAAAGGGTTCTAAGTCTACTGCGAAGGTGACACCCGAAGCAACAAAGGAGGTAAGGGCCGAGTCATCTTCCTAAAACAAGAAGCGTAAATTCACCCCGACACGCAACTATGCTGTGACCGCCCCAAATGCTCCTCAAAGACAAATGGTGGTTGCAAATCAAGCTCCCATGGCTAGAGCTTATGCTGGTCCATATCCTACGTGTAACACGTGCAAGTACCACCATGCGAGCAACATTCCATGCCGAGTCTGCTCGTTGTGTGGGAAGTATGGTCACTTGGTGGCAACTTGTCTTCGTGCACCAAACAATACTGCAATGCTTACCAACCGAACCTGCTATAACTGTGGCGAGCCTGGTCATATTCGTCCGCAATGTCTTCGCAATGTGGGAACTGTGCCACCGGCTCGTGGAAGGGCTTTCAACATCAACACCAACCAAGCACAAGCCCAACAATGACGTAGTGAATGGTATGTCGTTGAACTTCTTTTAAATCGTTTGTTGTCTTATAAAAATTCCTATCTGTGTTCATCATACAAATAATGAGTTATTACCAAACAGGTATGTATCTTGTAAATAGTCATTATGCATCTGTATTGTTTGATTTGGGTGCGGATAGGAGTTTTGTGTCCTTGGAATTCGAGCCTATACTTTCTAAAACGCGTGTTAATCTGGAAAGATCCTTCACGGTCGAGGTCGCCGATGGAAAATCTATTATCGTTGACGTCGTAATACGTGATTGCACCTTAAGCCTTAACGAACACGAGTTCTTCGTCGACCTTATTCCTATGCAATTGGGAAGCTTTGATGTTATCATTGGCATGGATTGGTTAGCCAAACATCATGCGGATATTCTATGCTTCGAGAAATGCATTCGAATTCCTTTACCGACGGGTGATACTGTCACACCCTCAAATTCCGGGTCTGGAATCTATCATGGAGGGGTGAGCAAACAGGATCGAACACAGTAGTTACACATGAGATGAAATTATCTATATGATAAGTTTTAGATAATCAATCCATTATTATTCAGAGCGTTAGATATTATACGCAGCGGAAATAAATATATATATTGTTTCTTAACAATACGTCTAATCATGTCTTATCAATAACAATATGTATCTTGAGCTCTTATATGATCCAACGTGCATGTCCATAAGCTCCTAGTAGATACCTGAGAATACATGTAAATCAAGTGTCAACACAGGGTTGGTGAGTTCATAGGTAAGTAAAACATAATTGATAAACCATTAGTTTTCATCAAAATAGGATTTTCTGTAAAAGTGTGACTATTCACTGGTGTCACTTGGTATATGAATAGCCTGTCGGAACCCTTTTATAAGGTGAACCCGCTATCCCATATACTTACTACGTACAAGCCCAACAAATCCTTCAAATAGGATTTGCCCATGTATCATAGTTTATCATTAATCATCAACTATCATCAATTAAGATTTACTGTAAAAGTGTGAGTTTAATTTACTCACCAGTATATGAATAGCCTGTCGGAACCCTTTTTAATAAGGTGAACCCGCTATCCCACATACCCACTATGTACAAGCCTAACAAATCCTTCACATAGGATTTGTCCATGTATCATAGTTTAATATCCTTTTCATGTGTATATTATGTTATTTATAATAATTCAAATCAGAGGGCGTGAATCCTCTCTTTACATTTATCCTCATATGGGTTGTAAGTGGAACTATAATGGCAAACTTTATATAGTGCACATCTACCTTCTCACACCAGAACAAGTCATCCCGAATGACAATAAGATCTTTATGCATCTTGGTAAGGACCACATATCCAAACCTTTGTGGGGGTAAGTCACTCCCCGATAGTACTATCCAAAAGATCCCTGCTTATTTATAGTCCAGTTTACAGAGAAGGATTTTCATAGTAACCATATGTGATCATAAATGTGATCAAATTATTATTTAACATAATACACAAAATAATTTGTAACAACATGTATTCCAGCCCCAAAATATTTAAATGATTAAAAAGGGGAATAGTTAAATATGAACTCACCTCAGTCCTTGTGTGGTGTTGACAAGCTAGTAAATTCCTCCTAAGGAATTATAATTCACATAAGCAAACAAATACAAATCCATAACCTAAATAAGTTAGATCTTGAACCTGGCGTTCAATTGATCTAAGGTTTGGTTTTCGGAGATTTGTTATAAACATATAACTAATCATTTAATTATCTTTGTTAATTCTTCAATAATTAAAGATTTACATTTCATAATATTTAATTAGTTTAATAATGATTTTTAACATATCATTATGTTTCAAATAAATCTTAGACGTTATTTAAATATGCAAATTTATATTTAATTTTATAAGATTTTATAGACACAAATTATCTAGACATTATATTCTAAATAAATTGCAAACATTATTTAACTATGTAAGTTTATATTTAATTTTGTAAGATTTATAAATATTTAAATTTATAAAATCTAATTTGTGTTTATTTTATCATAATTAATCCATATTTAATAATATAATGTCTATTAATAATTTGATGATTTAAATTATTATTTAAAATCCATTTTTATAAAAATAACAATTTATAACATTTGCATAATTTTTATAAATAATTAATAAGGTTTTTAATGAAATCAATTTCCAGAAAATAATTAGGTAACTCCTAAAATAAACAAAGTTTATAAAAATTATTTTTATAATTTTTAATAATTTTTTTGTATTTTTAAAAGGCCAAAAAGGGCTCTAAAAAATAAATGTTGGGGGCAGGGTTCGAACCCTTGACCTCCTGTTCACAATCACACACACAAACCAGTAAACCAAGGCACAAGGCCGCGGTGAGACTCAGCTTTAACTTCTTTTAAACCCAAATTCCAAAAACCCCAATTCCATCAAGAACCCTAATTTGTATCCGATCAAATTGAAGCTCAATTCGATGTTATAATCGATTGAAACGATAGGGCTTTTATTCCCTATAAAAATAGAGTATGTAGGTAGTTTCAATTACCTGTTTGGATGCTCGATATGTCAAGAACAATCGCAGAACTGGTCGCGACTAATGTGGAATCCAAACAACGATCAAACGTTGATGATAATCCAATTAATTACGCAGGAAGGTTCCAATGATACTAATGATCAAAAGCCCTCTATTGGTGTCGTGAAATAGAACTCAGAAGGTGGAAATCGAATAAGTTGCAGGTCCGAACGAAGATGACAATCGAATAGTGTGATTTCGTGTGTTTCAGGTGCAATTCAATGTACCATTAGTTTAGGAATCTTATAGTCGATCGATTGAATTACTTTAATTGAATTATTGTGATGTTTTAGTGCGTGTTCGTAGTGGTGTCGGCCGAAAGTAATTTGTGGACCATTAATCGCAATTCCCAGTTGCTTTTCCATAATTTAAGCACGCACAATTGTTGTCTTTTGTCCCACATTCGATTTGGTGCTTTGTGGGGTCGAATTCGTGGCCTAAAACCGGCTTTTGGTCTCGCCGGAGAGCCGCCGGCGGTCGACCGGTGTGTTGCCGGAAAATCGCGAGAGGGGAGAGAGAAAGCAGTTGAAAATTTAATATTTACACAATGGCCCCCTGCAATTTCGATTGTTATTATTTTATGTCTTAAAGTTTTAAATTAAGTTTCAAAATTGGCAAAACTGCCCCCTGGACTTATTAAATCCAAATTTAATAAATTTTTATAAATTATTATTAATAACAATACTATTATTATCATTATTATTGTTATTATTATTTTTATTTTTAACAATATTATTATTGTTATTGTTATTATTATTATTATTGTTATTTATATTTTTATTTTTAATAATATTATTATTAAATACTAATAAAAATATAAAAACAAATTTGTATAATCACACAATTACTAGATTTGTATCATGAAATTTTTCCGAGTTGTCACAGATACTTTGAAGGTCTTTGGGGAGAAATCATCCCAAGGACTCAAACTCATGTCTTGCATCAAGGCCCGCATGTGCTTAAGTAAAAACTACATGGCTTTCATGGCATATGTAGTTAATACAAAAGCCAAGGGTAAGGAATTGAAAGACATTCCTGTCGTGCGGGACTTTCCCGAGGTTTTTTCCGAGGATCTTAAGGGACTACCTCCCATGCGAGAAGTTGAGTTCAAGATTGACTTAATCCCTGGTGCAAACCCTATGGCTAAATCACCTTATCGTCTTGCACCGTCTGAAATGCAAGAACTAGCTAGTCAACTGCAAGAGTTGACCGATAAGGGTTTCATTCGCCCTTGTTCATCACCGTGGGGTGCACCTGTACTGTTTGTGAAGAAGAAGGATGGTTCATTTCGTATGTGCATCGATTATCGAGAACTCAACAAGCTTACTATCAAAAACCGATACCCTCTCCCTCGAATCGATGATCCTCTTCGACCAACTTCAAGGAGCAACTCACTTCTCAAAGATCGTCTACGCTCTGGGTATCATCAACTACGTGTTCACGATGATGACATTCCAAAGACCGCTTTTCGTACTCTATATGGACACTACGAGTTCATGGTTATGCCTTTTGGCTTGACCAATGCACCTGCCGTGTTCATGGATCTCATGAATCGAGTATGTAAACCGTATTTGGATAAGTTTGTGATCGTGTTCATTGATGACATTCTTATTTATTCCAAGACAAAAATCGATCACGAGACGCACTTGCGAGAAGTTCTTGGACTTTTGAAGAAGGAGCAATTATACGCCAAGTTTTCCAAGTGTGAATCTGGTTAGAAGAGGTTCAATTCTTAGGGCATGTGGTGAATAGCCAAGGAATTCACGTTGATCCTGCTAAAATTGAAGCCGTGAAGAATTGGTGTTCCCACAACCCCAACCGAAGTTCGTTCTTTTCTGGGCTTAGCGGGATATATCGTAGGTTCATAGTGAATTTCTTGAAGATTGCTAAACCATTAACGGCGCTAACCCAAATGAATCGACTCTTTGAATGGAGACCCGAGTAAGAAGAGGCTTTCAAGACATTAAAACGCAAGTTGTGTAACGCTCCTATTCTCACACTTCCTGATGGAAATGATGACTTTACCGTGTATTGCGATGCTTCTAATCAAGGTCTTGGTTGTGTTCTAATGCAACGAGGCAAAGTCATAGCATACGCGTCGAGGCAATTGAAGGTTCATGAAGTAAACTACACAACCCATAATCTTGAACTTGGTGCTGTGGTTTTTGTTTTGAAGATCTGGCGACATTATCTTTATGGGACGCAATGCATAGTTTACACCGATCATAAGAGCCTCCAACACGTGTTCAACCAAAATGATCTCAACATTAGACAAAGACGATGGATTGAGCTGATTATGGACTACGACTGTGACATTCGCTATCACCCGGGAAAGGCGAATGTTATAGCCGACGCGCTGAGTCACAAGGTCCACAACAAGACTGTCTCGCTGCAAGAAATCCAAGATCGAAGGCAATGGTTTGACGCGTTAGGGGAATTTGATACCGATATTCATGTGGATGTTAACGAGGCTACTATCATGCTTCAAAATATAAGGATTGATGGTGATCTCGAGTTATGCATTCGCGAGGCTCAATAAGCAGCATTAACCGACGAAGGAAAAGATGAAGATTTGGCGTCTAACGTTCGGTCACAGCTGGAGACAAAACCGAACGGCTTGTGGTACTTCTTGAATCGACTTTGGATCCCTAATCGTGATAATCTCCGTCACTTCATTATAAACGAAGCTCATGATAATCTCCGTCACTTCATTATGAACGAAGCTCATCAAACCCGATATTCTATTCATCCTGGCTCCGATAAGATGTACATGGACCTGCGTAGTCAATATTGATGGCCTGGAATGAAGAAAGATATCGCGTCTTATGTTTCCAAGTGTCTCACGTGTGCAAGAGTCAAAGCCGAACACCAACGACCGAGTGGGTTACTTGAACAACCCGAAATCCCTATGTGGAAATGGGAACATATATCCATGGATTTCATAACCAAGTTACCTCGTACTCCGCGTGGCCATGATAGTATATGGGTGATTGTTGACCGTTTGACCAAAACGACACATTTCATACCAATACGAGACACTTACAAAGTTTCAAGACTGCCCCACATCTACATTGACGAAATTATGAGTCGTCATGGCGTGCCGTTGCACATCATATCCGACCGAGACGCTCATTTCACTTCGCACTTTTGGTCGTCTATGCAAGAACTCTTGGGTACTCAATTGGATTTAAGTGTGGCTTACCATCCTCAAACTGATGGTCAAACCGAACGAACAATTCAAACCCTCGAGGATTTGTACGACTATGTCCTTGACTTTGGTGGTGATTGGGTACACATTTACCGCTCGCGGAATTTTCGTATAACAGTAGTTATCACTCGAGCATCAAGATGGCACCGTTCGAAGCACTTTATGGTCGTAAATGCCGATCACCGATCTGTTGGAACGATATTGGTGAGAACTTCATCAATGGTCCTGAACTTATACAAGAAACGACCGATAAAGTCTCTACAATCCGCAAGAATCTTGAAGTGACAAGAAGTCGACAAAAGAGTTATGCCGATAAGCGTCGTAAGCCGTTGGAGTTCCAAGTTGGCGACATGGTTCTTCTTAAGGTTTCACCGTCGAAAGGTGTTGTTCGCTTTGGAAAGAAGGGTAAACTGGCTCCAAGGTTTGTAGGACCTTTCAAAATCTTGAAAAGAATTGGGAAAGTGGCGTATAGACTGGAACTACCTTCCGACCTTAGTGGAGTTCATCCTATGTTCCATGTCTCAAATTTGAGAAAGTGTTTGACCGACGAGAGTCTGCATGTTCCACTAGAAGACATCCAGATCGACGAGCCATTGCACTTTGTTGAGAAACCGGTTGAAGTTATGGGTCGTATTATGAAGAAAACTAGAACCACAACTACTCCAATTGTCAAGGTTCGTTGGGAGAATAAGTGTGGAGCTGAGTTCACTTGGGAGCGTGAGGACCACATGAAAGCAAAATACACGCATTTGTTCGCTTAGTTTATTCTTAATTTCGGGACGAAATTATTTTAAGTTGGAGAGACTGTAACATCTTGTATTTTTGCATTAATTGAAAGTTAGCTTTGTTAATTCTTGTAAGGGCCATTATTGTCATATATAAAACTTATGGGTTCCTTATGTTCATTTTATTTGTTAGAAAGTTAATAGTCTTTTATAATTAGATACAATAATAATGATATAATAATATAATAATAATAATAATAATAATAATAATAATAATAATAATAATAATAATAATAATAATAATAATAATAATAATAATAATAATAATACCAATAATAATAACTATATTAACAAAATTAATAATAAGAATAATGTTAATAACTAATTAATAGTAATAATATTAATAACATTAATTTATAAAATTATTGATCTTTAAAAAATGTTTAAAGTTAATTAAGTTCAGGGGTTGTTTTGTCAATTCATAAACTTTAAAAGTAAACTAATTCTATAATATGAAAAAACCAAATGCCATGAATAGTAAACTTGCTCATGAATAGTAAACTCTTCTTTTTTTGATTTTGGCCACACAAATTGGTTTTCTTTTCCCTTTATAAAGGTGTTTCTTTTACACTTGAGCATATCACATTTCGGGTGGTTGTGGTGTAGTGGTGCGGGTGTGTTAGGGCCACCGGGGTTCTCTTCCCGCTCTGCGTCTCCTCCGTCTTTGTTGCGGGCCGTCGTTGCATGGCCGCCGCCTGTAACACCGCCGCCAGCACCGTCGTTGCCACGTGAGCAACCGGTGGTCTTGATCACTCCGACATGACCGCCGCCGGTGGTCTGTAATGACCGCCTTTGGTGGCGTCTGCCGGCGTATCCACGTTGTTGTTTGCGGTGGCAGAGGTACCACCGCCTTTCATCTTTCTCTTATGCCAATCACCGCTGATTGTTGGTGGGTAGCGAGCGGGCTGTAGATCTCGTCTGATCTTTGGCAGGTTTGATCTTTTTAGGGTTTTTTTGGTCGGTGTAAAGATGCCAGCAACAGATCTTCGCGAAGGTCTGAGAATGGTCGTCTCTTCTCACCCCTTGCTTCGATTTATGTTTTCTACTCGATCTCCCTCTAGGGTTTTCAAAACGATGAAGGGTGCTGAAACAGAGAGGGTGGAGCCATGCCGTTACCGGCGGTCATTTCCTCCGACGATCGTCTATGGAGACGGTGGTGTGCCTTTGCCATCCCTCTCTTCAAAAACCTTGGCATGCGAGTTTGGTGGTACCGGAGACGGCGGAGGCGGTGGCCGGTCAGGCCTGATTGCCGTTTCTCCGCCTCCCATTAGTTATACCGCCGCACTAGCGATGCCTCCACCGGTAAGCGGGTTATGTTGGTTATGACGGTTACAATGGTGGTGGGTTTCTTCTTTGTTTGTGATGGTGGTGATGGCAGCAAGGTCGGTTGCCGATCTGCCACCCTTTTATGGGTTAGTTGGACCAGGCGATGCGAGCGGTGGTGACAATGGTGGTGCAATTGTCATTATTGCCACTCGCCTTCGTCTCCCTCTGATAATGGTTTTTTAGATCTACATGCAGGCTTCGGTGGTGGTGGTTGTTTTTCTTGTTGCGCCCCGATTGTCGGCGATTGATGTTCCCGCCATTGCGGTATCTGATCCCCTTTGTCTGGTTCGTGGTGTCAATGATGATGACGATCTGCTCATCTGAGACTTGCTTTTGTGTTTATCTTTTGGGTTTTTCATTGTATGTACCGTTTGTGATGCTTATTGTACAACCTCCTGATGCATGGCTGTCATTTAGAGTTGTTGGCTAGATGATTCGGTTGGGGATGTGTCTATGGAATTGGTTCTGCGGTATTGAAGATGATAAGGACCGCCTCATCCGAGGTTTGCTTATGGTTTGATGGAATTGGCTTCGTGGTGTTGATGGTTGTCTTTTCGGTTTGTTAGTAATGTGTTGTTGACGAGATGAACTCCGAGGGTGGTGATGGGATAACCGGAGAGGTGTCGTTGCTTAGGCGTGGCTACCTATTATGGTTAGCAGCCACAACTATACACCGGTTCTGAGCCCGAGCATGAGAACTTCAAATAGTTTCGAGTCAGCTTTCACGCGCGCAACGCGGCCCGATGAAAAATACTATTACATAATATGAAAAAACCAATGGGCATGAATAGTAAACTCTGCTTTTTTTGATTTTGGTCACACAAATTGGTTTTGTTTTCCCTTTATAAAGGCGTTTCTTTTATGTTTTGCCTATTCGCATTTCTTCTTTACAGAGAGAGAGAGAGAGCAGTGTTGCGGTGGATGTCGGTTTTGACCGGATTGTTTGTGGTCGTCGGACGACGATGGCTCAAGTCGCTAGGCCTATGGCCGCGACTGCCATGCCGATGACGCCGATGTGCTCGGTTGCAGCGCCACTGATGTGTTCGGTTGCAGCGCCGCCGATGTGCTCGGTTGCATGCCCGCCGATGTGCTCAGTTGCATGCCCGTCGATGTGCTCGATTGCCGCCCCTCCGACCTTACTTGGTTTAGATCTACCTGGTTCTGCAACTCTGGTGGTCGTTTCGTGACCAGCGGCAGCCTGAGGTTATTCATGGTGGTGATGGTCGTTTTATGACCGCATTTGTTGCCTCTTGGCCACCGCATCTCTTTCATACCCTTTTAGGGGTCTGGTTCTGTTACTGGTTGTTTCTGGCCCGCTAGATCGATTCCACCTGCGCAAACCATGTTTTGGCGGTGGTTGTGGGTTTCGTGTTGAAGGGGGGCTCTAGGGTTTAGGGTTTGTTGAAAGTGTTAGCTTGCGACTATTCTAACGCGCAACGCGCGTTCGGGTATCAAACTAGTTACTTAAAATAATAAAAGTATAAACAAAAGGGGCCATTTGTGTAACATTTTTTTAAAAAAACAAATCTCTCTTTTTCTCTCCCCGCTTTTCCGGCCGCCGGCCGACCAAGCCCGGCGCGGCGCCAGCGAGCCCCAATATTTTTTTATACTAAATCATTCCGAACGCTTAGTGAGCACGATTCGAACACTATTATGGACTTTAAAGGCATTGAAACACCAGTTACAAACTCAATCGAGTGAGTAACCGAAACCATTAAACACAAAGAGCCGTTCGAACATTTAGGATTGATAATAATCAAAATTAATTCGACCTAATCGAACATTTATCTGTTTCTAAATCATTACAACTCCCAATTGCATCTGAATCAAACATTAGCACCTTTTCCCACCACCACCTTGATCGCGACATGCAACTCTTTCGAAAACCACAATACGATCTCTCTAACCTACAATTGATAGAGGGCTTTTCATCATTGGATTCATTAGAAGCTTCCTGTAAAACGAATTGGATTACTATCCACATTTGCACATCGATTGGACCCGGGGGCAACCGCGACCTGTTCTTCGACTGTTCTTGACGTTTTGAACTCCAAATCAGGTAATTAAAGGGATCTTCTTGTTCGATTAATCATGAGGAACAAAAGCCCTAAGATCATAATCGTTAACAACATCAAATCGAGGGTCAGTTTGACCCAAATTGAATTAGGGTTCTTATGAGAATTAGGGGTTTTGCTTGTTATGTGTTTTAAAGGTTTAAAACGAGGTTAAACCAAGGCCGCGACCCTGGTTCACTGGTTAAGTCTCTACCCTCCTAAACATGAGGTCCCTGGTTCGAACCCGGGCACCCTCATGTTTTATTTTTAAAGGTTTTTAAGCCTAAAATAAATTTCAAAAATTTTTAATATATATAAAAATTATTTTTGTAAATTTCAAATATTTTCAAAAGCCTCCAAATATTTTCTGTAATTTTTCTAAGTTTAAATAAAAATATTTTTTTTAATAAAATATTTTTGCAAAGCTTGTTTGAATAATCTTTATTGGATTGAAAATAATAATTAGTAAATTATTATTGGACAACAAAAAAAATCCATTTTCAATTAATTTATTTAAATAGTAATAAAGTCTGGTTATAAAATTCTATATAAATTTTATATACAACCTTTTAAATTATTATAATTGTTTCTTTTCACATCTTCGAATAAAATGTACATATATATATTTTTAAGAAAATATAAATTTATTCCATTTTGTTAAATGTAATTATCTGACAAATACCAAATTTAAATCCTAGTTCTCGTTAATTCATTAAACTTATAATTTAACTTAAATCTTGTAAATATATATATATATATATATATATATATATATATATATATATATATATATATATATATATATATATATATATATATATATATATATATATATTTATATTTAGGTGCCTTGTGACGGTTTATGTTGGAACGACGCCTATTATTATCCTTATTAATCATCAATCTTATATTTGTTTGTCAAGTGAGTATTTCTATATCCCTTTTATTATTTTTACACTTTGGGGTGAAACATGTTACTTTATAAACATTGCACTTGTAAACACGTTTGATTCTTGTAAACTTATGGCATTTCACCTGTATGGTGTGGTTAGTTGATCTTTGTAGCTACCATGTAATGTCGAATATATGTGCAATCATTAACTATTGCTAGCCTGGTGACGTCATAGATCTATGGGCCTGACAAGACTGATTGGTTTATCCAAGTACACTTAGTTAATCGTATATCTTTGTAAACGTTTGAGACTTGTAAAAATCTGTCAAGGTTTGATTGTGCATTTTGTCTTACATCCCTAGTTACTTTGTTCTCTAACTTACAATATGAATTGCCATCTTTTATATACTTATGTATTAAAAACTATGGAAATCTCACCAACATTATTGTTGACCTTT
The DNA here is from genome assembly GCA_024085815.1 of Flaveria linearis. NCBI lineage: Eukaryota > Viridiplantae > Streptophyta > Magnoliopsida > Asterales > Asteraceae > Flaveria > Flaveria linearis. Next base: position 11,344,720 of record CM044008.1, on the reverse strand, counting down.
TATTTTTAACATGTTTTAGGAAATGCTCAAGTTTGATTGACATCTTGAAGTGCTTTCACATATAGGAATGGATCTAGTTAAATAAATTAAATAAATTGGCTTGTTACAACTTATGATATGTTATTTACTTTCTTTGAGACTTATGTTTGTAATGGTACAATTGGAACATATGGTTAATATATATTTGGGTTATTAATAGCATTATGTGGCTGTGAACGATCTTAACCCTCACATCTTGACGTTTTCGCCGTCAAGGTTGAGGTGTGACAGATGTAACGTCGAGGTGTGGGGTGTGACATTATGTAATATAATCTACACGTGGTTATATGATAACCATGTGTTAGTAAACAATACAAAACTAAAGCATATACAAGAAACTAATTTGATTGTTTTTTATGTACATAACTACGGTTCTGTATGTAAGAAGCATAAAATGTAAAAAAAAGTGATAGTTTTGTGAACTTTGTTAATTCTCAATGGATTAAATATATACTATATACTCTGGTATTTACGTCAACTTCACGTAACATAGAAAACTTAAAAAACATGATATATTTCTAACCAAACTCCGGCATGCATACAACATGTTACATTTTAGAGCCCCACAAGGAACCTCACTTTTATATTTTTAGTAGGCTCTAAATTTTTTTAAGAGTTATTACACAAATAATTTATGTGGTTTTGTGAAAATAATAAGTTTGAATACTAACTTTTTTTAGTAACAAGTTTGTGTATTGTGCTTTTAATTTTGGATCACCTTTGGGTATTAGAGCTACTTTCATTAACTTTTCTGTTAAATTATGGTGAAATAACCAAAACACCCTTTTATAACTACAGAGGGCTTTTATGTAATTAACTTTAATTTGGTAGAGGGACCATTTTTGTAATGTGTATATATTCAAATATTTTACAAACATATTTCAAACGAGGATGACTATTTAAGATATAATACACGAGCTAAAATTAAGGTTTTAAAATTTTACAAAGTGAAATGATTATATATCTATATCTATATCTATAATAACAAAGTAGAACATATACAAGATCAATAACATGATGTCCAAAATATATAATCTTGAGTTTGTAAGATAATAGTTGGTTTGGTGGTTCTCTTGATAGCATTAAAAGCGCCACAATGTTTGCTTGAGTATCTCCGTTCTCATTTACGAACCAATTTTTATGGTTATCTTATTTTAATCCTCTTGGTTGAATTTTATCTTTAACAACAAAATACAGTTTACCTGATCTTATTTGTTAACAGATTATTCATAAGGTACCATAAAGTTTCCGACAACACGTTTTTATAACAAACGGCAACCAATTTATGTAATAACATATGATTATGTTGGTTTGAAAGATAAATATATATTTGAAAGTAAACCTTGAAGGTTGAAACCATGGTACACCGTACATGTTCAAGATTTGGATAGATTGAATTTACATCCAACCTACTAGACAATATCATTAAGTTGTTACCCCAGCCCCCACACAGCCCGAAGTTCTATTTAACAATAACAATAAGTCTATCAAGTATTGGAATCCATACAAGATTGGTGTGAATTTCCGACAATGATCCGAAAACACGACACAAACCTAACATGAAATTTATGGGTGCAGAAATTGACAAAATTTCATAACTAGAATATAATTGTTATATTTAATTGTTACTTTTTGTTGTAAAATGTTGTAAAATGTAATTTTAAGATATTGATTTGTGAAAAAAATATAAAAAGATTAAAAATTTCAGGTTAGTTAGGTCGTGTTTATGTCCGTCTGTCTACTAATTCAACCTTCAATCATCGTTAACCTGTAAAAATTTTCGTGTCATGTTCGGATTGGCACTTCTGACATAATTTTCGGGTTCAAATCGTGTTCGGGTTCGTGTAAAATGTTTGTGATCATGTCGGCTTGAAACTAACAACCCGAGAACACGATCCGTTTAACATCCATTACTAAGAACTTCAATATCTATGTCAATGGGTTTGTGGCAGTCCTTGGTGGCATCAAGTCCATGACTAATATATTTAGTTTAAAACAACTTTATAAAACTAAATGTTTTAATTGCATCTTTTTCTATATAAAAGCAATAGTTCAAATCAAATATACAAATGTTTAATTTAATGTTTATCCATAACATAAAATTTACGCTCTTTTAACACCGTTGATTCTTAAAAAGGTAACTTTGTATAATAGTAATTAAATTTTAAAAGTGTCTCAATTAAATAACTCAAGTTTAAAAAATATTTGAATTAAGTCACTTAACATTCATATTTTATTTAAATTAAAAGATTTAACATGTTTTTTAGTATGTTTTCTTTGTGTTGCAATTAGAATTTTTTTTTTGATTTGACGCTAATGTGGAATGATGACGTGAATTTTAGGTAATTTTTTTTATTTTTTAATATAATTATTTTTTTTATTTTTTAATATAATATCATATGTTGAAAATTCCAACCTCCACGTCTTCTCCTCTACTACTTTCTTGACATAATACAATTCGATGATAACTCGATTTGATGGTTTAGTGTTTCAATTAAAGAAAAATATGCATTACTGACCAAATTGAACTATATTTGAAATTTGATTAATATTTTGTGACATTTTTCCATTCTTAAAATATCACACTCAATACTTTTTTTTCACTATTTAATTTATATTTGGTTTAAGTAGTTAATATTTTTAAATAGTTAATATAAACACATTAAAGAATACATAGTTTCAGGGTAGTTAGCCCGAGACTAAAGGGCTATTTGGCAGCATCCGAGTCAGGCTCTTAATGGTTTAGATGTCTGAATGGTTCGACACTTAATGGTTCAGACTGTTTGTTTCGCGAGCAAATGTCTGAATGGTTCAACACTTAATGAATCAGACTGTTTGTTTCGCGAGCAAATATCTGAATAGTTCAGATGTTTACCTCTGAATGGTTAACATTATACTAATATTGAATGGTTAATAGGTCTAATGCTGAATGATTAAGACCTCTAATCTGAATTGGTCAGACATTTGCCTTTGAATAGTTAAGCGATATACTAGCTCTTAATAGTTCAAATATTTTAATGGTTCAATACTTAATGATTCAGGCCTATTATTAATTTAACATTTAATCATTCAAAAAATATCAAACAGTCCCTTCTAGCCTTCGATTAAAAATCCTATCACTACTATTCTACACTAGTTAAAAATTTTTGGGCTTTATTAGCCCGGCCCGAACCTAGCTTTAAGCCCATGCCCCCATACAAATAGAAATAATATTCCAGCCCATGATGTCCTGTTTTCCTTTTAATCCACAATTGGCCAATACCCCATGGGCCTATGGTCCATACATTCTTTCAAATTGGCTCAAGTTTGACCAATCGATAATTAGAGAATACAATCCATAAAGCTTCTATCATTTCTAATGATTAATACCATCTCTAGTTTTTGTTCGAGAAAACCAACCTTACACGGTCTTGACAAACAGACTAGTCCGACATACTAGTTTTTGTGTGAGATGAATGATGATACTAGATTTCTAATGGCTCCTTTTGATCTGCTTCCATTATTGCATGCCAGGCGGCCAAGGAAATTTATCCAAACGAACAAATGAAAACATTCAAAGAAACCATGATAGTCATAAACGAAAATCGAAAACATATAATGAAAAACATATCTCCAAAGTCATTAGCAAACTATGAATACTCAACCACTCAACGATATGTCGGAGCTTCATTGGCACTGGCACATGATATAGTACCCGTTAGGAATCATTAAGTGAAGCCTTTGTTTCTACTAGTACTTGGACTTGGTTATCTACTTTAGGCCGAGAATTGACTCAATATATACCGCGTTATTATCCTAATTTGGTTTTGTGCAAATGCATTTTATGCATTTGATAATTAGCAAGACTATCTTCTCAACAATTGAAGCTGTATATAGAATCAGAAATAACGGTTTCCGAAAGAAAGAAACAAACAAATATGTTAAGAACTTATACCGAACATCTATATTTGTTTGATTTACTTGAGATTATGAGTACAAACTTAATAACAACCGAGTTGATTGTAAATCAAAAATCCAACAAAGATCAGTTGATTAATGTTAATCATCTTATTATTCTGTACTTATGGATGAATTAACTATGATGTTCTTGCACTTCTACTCATTGTCCTTGAGAATTATTGGAAAAAGGCAAAAGCAAGTTTAGCCACTTGTTGTTTATCTTCTTTCTCAGCCAATCAATGCAATATAGTTTTCTTGACATAATGGCATATAAAGACACCTCTGAAATAAAGACTTATAACGACGTTATCACATGATATAAAAATGATAAATAATAGACATATGAATAAAAGTCCAAAATGGTGGGGTTCTTTATGTTGTATGACTTTATAGAGAGGTAGACCTTAGAATAAAAGAAGTGACATATCTATTATAATAAAAGAGTAATTTGGTATGACACGTGTCACCATCACAATTCTCCTCATCAAAATTTCCCACATCTCTCTCCTATTAAATAATTATCATAATTACTAATAATATTATTTAATATTTTTTTAGATCAAAATATTTTGTTATAAATTAAGAAAAATATTTCGAAATAAATAAATTTTTATAAGTAATATTTTTTTCTAAAATATCATACTTTGTTAAAAATATGATATATTATAAAATTACTATTTTTAAAAAGTAAATTATTTAAAAACAAAAAATAATTTAATTAGGAGTTATGATAATAAAATATTTTAAAAAATGATATTTTTATACGGTTTGTTTTAGAATAAAATATTATTTTAAAAAAACTAAAAACAAAATTAAAAAATGTTTAATATCACCGTTTTATTACTTATAGTACTTACTTATCAATGTAACTAGATAAATTCTGTATCACATCATAAGATAACATTAAATATTGTACGATTATAGTAATTCTTATTTCATCTTTAACTGGACCCCCTTTACATATTGCAATAAATCCCAACCCCACCTTAATAAAACCAAAAACAAAAAAACAATGGGATGAGTCTCTAGCAGTCACATGCTCGCATGGTCTTCCATAAAACTTCCATTTATCATCATCTATCTTTATGGTTCATTCTTGTGTGGTCATTATGCATACATTATCATGAACCATAGGCATCCATCGGCCACTATTGCATTACCACTTATCTAAGGGATTGATTTTTGTCCCTTAGATGCAAGTTGCTATACTCATCACACCGTTATATATACCTACAAAGCAATGAACCAAAGCAACTCAATTTAGTTACAAACCCAAATAGTAAAATGGCGTCACTTCCCTCATCCACCCTGGCAACCGGAGCCGTCTCAACGCAAGCCACCATGGTGGCTCCATTCACCGGACTTAGGTCTAGCGCCGCTTTTCCAGCCACCAAAAAGGCGAACAACGACTTCTCTACCCTCCCTAGCAACGGTGGAAGAGTGCAATGCATGAAGGTGTGGCCGCCACTCGGGTTGAAAAAGTACGAGACTCTTTCATACCTTCCACCTCTATCGGAGACCCAATTGGCTAAAGAAGTTGACTACCTTCTCCGCAACAAGTGGGTTCCTTGTTTGGAATTTGAATTGGAGCATGGGTTTGTCTACCGTGAGAACCACAGGTCGCCAGGGTACTATGATGGAAGATACTGGACAATGTGGAAGTTGCCCATGTTTGGGTGCACCGACTCTTCCCAAGTGATGAAGGAGCTAGGCGAGTGCAAGAAGGAGTACCCTCAAGCATGGATCCGTATCATTGGATTTGACAACGTCCGTCAAGTCCAGTGCATCAGTTTCATCGCATCCAAGCCAGATGGATATTAAGCAAGATAACATGTTGTATCTTTTTTGTACTATAATATTTGTATATGAGCTTGAAGAGAATAAGAAAGAGTAACCCTTTTATTTGTATTATTGAATTTGATAATGTCCATCAAATCTAGCGTGTCAGTTTCATTGCTTACAATCCCATAGGATACTAAGCAAGAAACATTTTGTAACCTTTTTCTACTAGCATTTATCTAATGAGATATTAATTAAGTTTTTGAAAAAAAAAGTGCTAAATACTATAAAATAAATTGAGTCGTTTCCTAATATATAGTCACATCATACATCAAACATCATTTTCAAGTGTAATTATATATCCAAAGTAAGTTGCTTTCTGTTATGTGATTTGATTTGTTTTCTTTATATTCACCATATATATGTTTTTTTTTGCTTTATGTATGTGATTTGGTTGTCTTAAGAAGCGTAGATTATGTGTTTGGAGGTTTTGAGCACGGATTAGGAGCCAAACTATAAACCATTTTTTAATCATTTACATAAATATTAAGAAGAGCGTGTCTTATCGGCCTGAGCTCAATTACCGGCCATTTAACTTACAATAATTTGAACTCATCCATTTTAACTTCTATATCTAAATATCAGGCTTGTTCATTTAGATTTGCGATTCTATAAAGCTCGATAATTGAATGTCAATGGGCTTGAACTCGTTTGTTAATTATTACAAATATGGACTGAGCTTGGCCTCAAGCTCATTTAATTTTGACTTGAGTCAAGCTTATAACGAATTGAAAGTAGCAAATAAACAACTCAAACATGTTTTTAGTTTTAATTACATCAGAAATTGAGTTTGTTATTTATGTAAAAAACAAGTTTATAATTTAGTAGGTATTAGAAGATAATTTACGTAAGTTATATGTTAATTTACACATGGTACTCAAATTGTAGAAGCTGATTTGGTGAGCCTTGAAAATCTTTAATTGTAAGTTATGACTAAATTCATTCAAACGATTATTGATTGAAAGTAAAATGAGAACCATAAAGGTACATAAACTTCACCTAATTCATGTGAATGGTCCAAACACATGTGATCAAGTGGTTATGTGTAGTAATGAATATATCAAGCTATTTTTTTAATATTTTGTAGTTCTTTCTGTACCAATATACTAGTAATAAAATTCAATCAATTGGTTCTTACTTAAAACTTTTATATATACATGGATGAGTTTAAATAATAATAATCGATGTATAATTTTAAAATATTTCATTAGTATAAATATAATAATAAAAAAATATTTATTTCCATGAGTGCATTGGCATTTTCAACGAATAGGAATTTATCTGTGCGATATAAACTTGTCGTAAAATACACTTGAACTATCAAATTCTCAAGTAATATTTAATGTCATACCCGTTTTAAACATATTAAAGTTTTATAGTTAAATTCATATCACATTATCTCTACTAAATATATTACATTTAAAAATTTTTCTTTTCTGTCTTCACACAAACAAATTTTGTATATTTTTACATTGCACTTGTTAAGTTTTAACTACCCTAACAATGAAAAAAAATAAATATAAAAAAGCTACAGCATATGTGAAAACACGAAAATATCAGCTCTAATCAGCAATGTTTTCAAAACCGGACCGGAAAGCGAACCGGACGGCCTAGAGGTTCACTGGTCGGACCGGTCGGACCGGATTACGAACCGGATGACGTCATAAATATTTAAAAAAATATAAAAAAATTCTAAATATTTATAAAACTACAAACACATATCATTCAAGTAAACATAGTCCAAATTAACACAATATATCATATACATACCAAAATTAACAATTTTAAACAATATATCACGTTTAAACGGTGTTCCTTAATCCAAAACAGCATCCAAAATACATACCATTCAAGTAAATATAATCCAAATTAACGAACCGGTGTTCCTTAATCCATATCCAATAATATTTTTCTATTAAAATTTAAAAAAAAAAAAGTTCCAAAAACCGGTTCAACCCGGTTCGCCGGTTCCGGTCGGACCGGTCGACCGCGCGAACCGGCCGGTTAACCGGAAAACGGTCCAAAAGCACCGAACCGAACCGGCTTCATCCCGGTTCCCGATCGAACCGGTCGGACCGGCCGGTCCGGTCCGGTTTCGAAATCATTGCTAATCAGGCAATCAATACAATCGACACCTCGTGGTCCATTGGTCCCAATAGAATAAATATCTATAACGACATAATCACATGCACACTATTTTGTACTATATTAAAAATATTTAAACTAATATTAATTTTTTTTATTTAATTTTATCTAAGTTTGGTAGACGTGACTGAGTAAAAAAGAATATATATATACTATAAGCTTGTAAGTTTTACTATTAATATAATTTTATAATTTTTTGTTTTTAATTTTAACAATTTTTATTAGATGTGAATGAGAAAAAAAAGAATATACATATTAGCTCGTATGTTTTTCTATAATATAATTTTAAGATGTGTTATTTAACTAAAACATTAACTAGCGACGTAGCAACACAAAATATCCAGAGAAATTAACTAGCAGTTGGCATATAGCAACACTATGCAATACAACATCGTATAATTAGAATCCCTTTGAGCTGCATTTACTGCTAGAAAATAGCATCATCTTATTAGGGTTGTAAATCTACTAACACACTGTAAAACACACTTATCTTCTCTATTTAACTTCATAAAAATAGTGACGATTTATATAGTGACGATTAGTTAATTGCAACGTCAATGGTAACATATTCGCTGTTTCACTACAAATCAATAGACGTTAAAAGACATTTTATAGTAGTGTATAGTATTAAATTTAAAACTTTAGGGTTCAATGGATGAGTCTCTAGTAGTCGCATATTCACATGGCCTTTCATAAAACTTTGGTTCATCATTATCTATCCTATTGGTTCGCTCTTGTGTGGCCATTATGCATGTATTACCATGAACCATAGGCACCCATGGTCACAATGCTGCACCACATGTTTAAACTCTCAAGGATTGATTTATGTCCCTTTGATGCAAATCACCTAACTCCTTACACCGTTATATATATGAAGGTTCAGAGTGGAAGATGAAAACTTTTGTATATTGATATTAAACAAAGCTGATTACATATATAGGAGAAATAAAGCAAATAATAGAACTAGAATACAGGAGATAAAATTGGGTTTAGGTACAACAACTTTGACTTATCTATATTGAATATTTAAATAATGTGAATGTGAGTTAGCGGGTAACCTATGTATCCGAAATACGCCCCCGCAAGATAGGCGATCCTGAAAGGAGACCAATCTTGGACAACAGAGAAGTAAAACATGGTTTAAGCAAAGGCTTAGTCAAAACATCTGCAAGTTGATCATCACCGGCAATGTGGGTGACACGTAAAAGACCGGCTTGCACCTTTTCACGTACAAAATGAAAGTCTAGAGCTAGATGCTTCATTCGAGAGTGGAACACTGGGTTAGCGGAGTATGTTGTGGCACTTAAGTTGTCACAGTATATGACCAGGGTGGAGTGTGAATGAAAACCAAGCTCCGAGAGTAGTGACTGAACCCATTGAACTTCAGTTGTCGCCGATGCCACTGCCTGAAACTCAGCTTCGATGGAGGAACGAGCGAGGGTTCTTTGTCGTTTAGAACTCCATGAAATGGGATTAGATCCAACATATACTATATAGCCAGTTGTGCTTCTAAACGTATCCTTGTCACCGGCCCAGTCAGCATCAGTAAATGCATGAAGATGAAGAGGAGAGTCGCGACGAATAAGAATGCCATGATCAATCGTGCCTTGCAGGTACCTGAGGAGGCGTTTCAGTGCACTCCAATGGGCTGTGGATGGGGAATGCATAAATTGTGAGAGCCGGTTAATGGTGAAAGACACATCAGGTCGAGTTAAAGATAAGTATTGTAGGGCCCCGACCAAGGTTCGATAGTCCGTGGGAGATGAATGAGGAGTCCCACCATGCAACGTAAGAGGCTCGAGCATGTGATCGGTGTGGAGAGCGGCTTAGAATCACTTATTTTGGCTCGAGAGAGAATGTCACGAATATATTTTTGCTACGAGAGAATGATGCCTTGGGCATAAGGAAGGACCTGAACACCAAGGAAGTAAGAGAGATGATTAAGGTCTTTAAGTGAAAATTTGGTAGCTAATGAATGGATGAGTTGATTGAGAAGGGTGGGGGAGGGGCTGGTGACGATGATGTCATCGACATAGACTAGAATAAATATGGGACATGACCCTGTGGATAGTGTGAAGAGGGAGGGATCCAAAATAGTTGGTTTGAATCCGTGGAGAAGAAGATAGGCTTTTAACTCATCGTACCAAGAACGGGAGGCTTGTTTGAGGCCATATATAGCTTTGTTGAGTTTATAAACGTGGTTAGGGAAAGAGGTGTTGATGAAACTAGGGGGTTGGGCCATATAAACATCCTCGTTAAGGTTGCCTTGCAAGAAGGCGTTATTTATGTCAAGTTGACGAAGAGTCCAATTTTGAGAAATAGCAAGGGATAAGATGAGATGGAGGGTAACCGGTTTAATGACCGGGCTAAATGTTTCAACATAATCGATGCCGGGTCTTTGGTGGAAACCTTTGGCAACAAGGCGGGCCTTTAAACGATCAATACTACCATCGGGTTTATGTTTTGTTCTAAAGACCTATTTACAACCCACCAAATTTGGGGCAGAAGTGGAAGGAACTAGGGACCATATATGGTTGCGTTCTAAGGCTGAAAATTCTTCAGACATTGCCCGTCTCAAAGAGGGGTGCTTTAAGGCTTGAAGAACATTGGTTGGTTCAAGAGAAGAAGTGGGAGAATTCTTATAGAGAAGGAACTGAGAGTTATGATACTTGGGATTGGGTTTGGGGTTTAGACGTGTACTGGGTTTTGAAGGGTTGGGGTGTGGGGTCGAAGAAGAAAAAGGTGGGTATTTTGGAGAATTTGGTATAGGGGGAGAAGATTGTAAAGGTGGTGGGATTGCATGGGAATCATGATAGTGGATGGATGTAGGAGTGTGGGAAGGTGATGATGGTGCATGAGAGTTAATATATGAAGGTTTGTCTGCATGGAGGAGTTAGTGTGGAAACAGTAGGAGGATGAGTGGTTGTAGATATTATAGGTAAGGAAATGGGTAGCCAATCCGAAAGATTTGGAGGGGAGTTGGACTTTTGAGATGTAAGCCTTTCAAGAGGAAAAATATTCTCTTGAAAAACAACATGACGGGAAGAATATGTGCGCTTGGTAAGCGGATCAAAGGTGTAGTAGGCACTTTGAGTTGGTGAATAACCAATAAAAATACATGGTATGGAACGGGGATGAAGTTTGTAGGGGTGTAGGGGCGAAGCCAATGGTAACATAAACAAACAAAACTACATAATTTGTCATAATTTGAAAGTTTACCGAATAAACGACTAAATGGAGAGTCATTGTTAAGAGTGGGTGTGGGAAGATGATTTATAAGATAAGCCGCAGTAGTGAAGGCAAACGGCCAAAGAGTAACCGGGAGGTTAGCATGTGAGAGTAAAGAGAGACCCGTTACAACAATATGACGATGCCTTCTTTCGGCATAACCATTATGTTCAGGAGGGGGGGGAGCAGTAAGATGAGAGATATTGTAAGAATTTAAGTGGGGTATTAACTTGATGTATTCTCCACCATTATCCGAAAAAAGTTGTTTAACTTTTGTTTGAAAATAAGTTTCTACTAACTTTTGAAACCGAATAAACGTAGAAAGAGAATCAGATTTTTGTTTGAGTGGGTAAATCCATATGTATTTGGTGAAGTGATCTACAAAAATAATATAATATTTGTAGTTGTGAAAAGAAGGAATAGGAGAACACCATACATCTGAGAAAATAAGATCAGCTGTAGAGTGAAGTGTAGATATAGAAAATGGCACTCTATGACTTTTATTAATATGGCATGAATTACAATTGTCATTGAAAGTAAAAATGGAACTAATAATAGATGAAAAAATTTTAAAAGTTTTATTGTTGGGGTGGCCGAGTCGATGATGCCATGTCATTGAAGTGGGTCGATGCATGGTATAAACCGACGGAGAAGTGGGAGAAGGACGCAAGCATAGCTCATACATCCCGTGAACCGCCATGCCCCGGAGAAGAGGCGTTCTTGAAGCTCGATCCTTGATGATGAAAACAAAAGGGAAAAATTCTATTAGAAAGTTATTGTCGTGACAAAGATGAGATATAGATATGATATTACGAGAAATGTATGGAACACATAAAACGTTTTGGAGAAGTAAAGTAGTATGAGAAGTGTGAATGATAAGTGAACCAATATGAGTGATTTTAAAGGACGAACCGTCACCGATTACGAGCTCCTCGGTTCCATCATAAGGTACATGGAGAGACAAATTGTTAAGGTCATCGGTTACATGGTGAGAGGCCCCACTATCAAACAACCAATTTGCAGGCAGATTGCTGGAAGTGATCATGACATTAGCTTGAGCATTTGTAACCTGTGTAGCTTTGGTAAAGGATGGGATGGGGACATGAGGGTGTGCCTTTTTGAAGACGGGACAATTGGTTAGCGAATGACCCTTAACGTGGGACCATTGACACTTGCCTAAAAATGGTCGTGAGGTAGCTGATGTTGGGGTGGGTAACAAACCCGCCTGGCACTAAGCCCAAGGTTTTGAGGATGGGTGTCGGTTGCGAACATGAAACCCAAAAGCCGGTTGATGGAGACCATTGGTACTGATTGTGTGTTGAGCCAAAGTAAGCTCATGATTTATGAGCTTCTCATGGAGTTCGTTGAAGGCTATAGGAGCGTCACGGGCGTGAAGTGCATCAAGAATAGGCTTGTATGAGGCTTGATCGAGACCGTTAAGAATGATATCGAGGACATCGTCTTCGTCTAATTTCTTGCCCAAGATTTCAAGTTCATCCACAACAGTCTTGATGGCCTGCATATACCCTGTTTTAGTTTGGGTGGGGGTTTTAGTGACATTCTTTAAACGATGTTGTAGCTATTTAACGTGACCCCGAGAGGGGGAGGCGTAGGTGCTAGCGAGTATCTTCCAAGCTTCTTGAAAAGATGATGCATTGGTAACGGGGGGCACGATGGCAGGAGACAAACTTCCGACGAGAGCCCCAAATAATAGTCAATCTTGTCAAAACCATTGCGGGTAGTCTTTGTGAGGAGTTCGAGAGCCATCTGCAGCTACAGTGGGTGTCGGCGCCAAGTGGATTCCATCGATGAACTTAAAGAGATCAAGGCCATGAAGCAAAGCCTCGATTTGAGTTTTCCATCCTAAATAATTAATGTTACAATGGCAAGATTGCTCATGGAGTTGTTAACGGTAAGAGAAGAGTTATTAGTTTCGGTACTCATGGTTGTTCGTGGGGATGAAAGTCGGGATGTGGGAGACGATGGAGGGGTATTGTTTGGAGAAGAAGGATTAGAGCCAGGCTCTGATACCATATGAAGGTTCAGAGTGGAAGATGAAAACTTTCGTATATTGATATTAAGCAAAGCTGATTACATATATAGGAGAAATAAAGCAAATAACCGAACTAGAATACAGGAGATGATATTGGGTTTAGGTACAACAACTTTGACTTATCTATATTGAATATTTAAATAATGTGAATGTGAGTTGGTGGGTAACCTATGTATCCGAAATAATATATACCTACAAAGCAATGAATTAAAGCAACTCAATTTAGATTCAAACACAAATAGTGAAATGGCTTCACTCCCCTCATCCACCATAGTGACTGGAGCTGTCTCAACTCAAGCCACCATGGCGGCTCCATTTACTGGGCTCAGGTCTAGCGCCGCTTTTCAGCCACCAAAAAGACGAACAATGACTTCTCTACCCTCCCCAGCAATGGTGGAAGAGTGCAATGCATGAAGGTGTGGCCGCCACTTGGATTGAAGATGTGACACCCCCCGCAGGAAGGTGTACGAGAGCCGCAACGTGATATTGTCCGCTTTGGCCGTAGCCTCATGGATTTAAAACGTGTCACATTGGGGAAGGTATCCAGCCCCTTATAAAGAGACTTTCGTTCACCGGCCCAACCGATGTGGGATGAGTCATAGCCATATTTTTAGGCATGTGTCCATCCACCCACCGAAGTGAGACCAGCGTCCTCGCTGGCACAACGGCCCGGCCCTGGCTCTGATACCAACTGTGACACCCCCCGCAGGAAGTTGTACGAGAGCCGTAACGTGATATTGTCGCTGCGGCCAAAGCGAGGACGCTGGTCTCACTTCGGTGGGTGGATGGACACATGCCTGAAAATATGGCTATGACTCATCCCACATCGGTTGGGCAGGTGAACGAAAGTCTCTTTACAAGGGGCTGGATACCTTCCCCAGTGTGACGCGTTTTAAATCCGTGAGGCTGCGGCCAAAGCGGACAATATCACGTTGCGGCTCTCGTACACCTTCCTGCGAGGGTGTCACAGAAGAAGTACGAGACTCTTTATTACCTTCCACCTCTAACCGAGACCCAATTGGCCTAGGAAGTCAACTACCTTCTCCGCAACAAGTGGGTTCCTTGTTTGGAATTCGAACTTGAACACAGGTTTGTCTACCGTGAGAACCACAGGTCACCAGGATATTATGATGGAAGATACTGTACAATGTAGAAGTTGCCCTGTTTGGCTGCACCAACTCTTCCCAAGTGATGAAGGAGCTAGGCGAGTGCAAGAAGGAGTACCCTCAAGCATGGATCCGTATCATTGGATTTGACAATGTTCGTCATGTCCAGTGCATCGGTTTCATTGCATCTAAGCCAGATGGATTTTAAACAAGAAATTTGTTGTACCTTTTTTGTACTAGCATTCCAATTAATGTAAATGAACTTGAGGAGAACAAGAAAGGGTACCCCCTTATTCGTATTATTTTGTTATGGTAATATCTCTTGAGTCTAGTATATTTATTTTTGCATACGAGGAGCCTTAACGCTCGTCAATAACCGTTAGCTTGAATTGAAGAAGTACAAAACTCTTATTTAAACCTACTTACGATATCATATTTTGAATAACTTTTTAAGTTTCTTACAATTTTAAAAAGATACTTTAAGATCTACCTATTATAATAAAAGAGTAACTAGTAATGCCACATGGCAACACTATATTCATTTTTAATAAATTTTTTCCGCTTCTCTCTCTTGTTAAATAACTCCATTAATTACTAATTATATTATTGACTTCTTTTTTGATTAAAAATTATTTTTAGAAAAACTTAGAAATAGATACTTTTTGATGTTTATTTCTAGAGAAACAAATTTTTATAAAAATAAAATTTTCTAAGACATACTTTTTTAAAACACAAAATATTTTAAAGTTTAACATGTTTTTTAAGAGAAATGTTTAATTTATTTTTTAGAAAAATAAAAAAGTTATAAACAAAATTTTAAAAGTTGATGTTATTGTTTTATTACTTATATTTCTTACTCATATACAATTTAAATCATATATTATTTTATAATTAATAAATATTCTATTTAATATTATTTATTCAACCCGTGTAATACACGGGTTCACTAAAGCTAGTTATATATATATATATTAATGTATTCAGTTTATAATGTCTCTAGTTTAATAGATCCATTTCTTCTCACAGAAGCCCCTATTAGCTTGGATTTAAGAAATACAAGAGTCCTTTATACCTCAGCAACTATCTCCCTACTCTAATAAAAAGGTATTTAGGAGGACACATGTTAACACCATATTGCTCCTTAATAATTTTTTCCCGCCTCTCTCTCTTATTTAATAATAACATTAATTACTAATAATATTGTTTTTTTTATTAAAATAGTGTTTTAATAAATTAAGCAAGAGATATTTTTACTACACTTATTTCTAAGAATTTTTTTTTCATAATTTAGAAAACTTTTTAAAACATCAAACTTTTTAAAAAATATAAAATATTTTTATAAATGGTGTTTTTAAAAAGTAAAACTTTTATAAACAAAAAATAGTTAAAATTGAGAGTTATAGAGGAAAGTTTTTAAGTATCACATTTTTAAAACGTTTGTTTTAAAATAATTTTTTTATTTATTATAAAAAAAGATTTTAATCATCTTTTATTTTAAAATATTGATTTATAATTAATAAATTTTATTTTATTTATTTCTTTTTATTCAATCCGTGTAATACACGGGTTTATTAAAGCTAGTTTTAAATATATAATGGTATCTTATATAAATTTAAATCATTTTCATATATAAAATACATAAAGCAAGTCATCATTTGAAGGAGCCGATGTGACTAATATTTAGTGGCTCTTAGTTGTATAAGTTATAGCAATAATTGTAATTATTTATGAATATTAAATAATTACAATTGACGAATCCCTTGTAAATCTAAAATGATGTTTGGTTGGTAGATTTGATAAAAGAATTAGAATGTTTAACATGGTAAATGATTAACCTGTCCTTTCTTCACAAAACCATTTTCTTTTGGCCATGCCTAGGTCTTCTTCTAATCTATTGAAATAGCAAGTTACAATTCACCATAACGATTCATCATCCCCTTAACTCTCCAAGTAGTTGTTCACCATCGTCAATCATCATCATCATCATCATCTTCATCATCTTCCTTCAATCAGTTTTGGTTTCAAGATAATCTTCTAGATTCATTATTCTCTATTGTTCTTCTTTGCCACTTATCGTCTCCATTCAAGATAACTTTCATATTCATTCTTCCCAGTCATATGTTCGTTCATTTTCTAAAATAAATTATATATACTTTGGTTTGTCCATCATCGTTTCTAGAATGGACCTCAAATGAATGAGAACATCGGTCCATGATGTTGATGAACATTATTTTCTGTCTTGAGTTTTTATTTTTACTTTTTGATGTTTGATGTTCGAGGAACTCTAGTTTCTATATTCAATAGGGTTGATGAATGGTAGAAGAAAGAAAGGAAGAAGAGTTTTTTTTGGTAATCCACCGCTAGCGTGAAGGAATGCGAATTCTTTTGATTGTAAGAAAATTTTTTAATTTCAATTCATTCAATGGACCAGCCAAATATATTTTTCATTGGAATTCTAGTTCCAATTCCACTCAATTTTATAAAGCAAACACCTCATGAGATGCAACAAACCTGCATTTTATTAATCTTATAAACTCTATTTGAAAGAACAAACACTAATCAAAGTGCATTTATTGCTACAAATGATTTAGAGATGACAATGAGTCTAATTTGAAAGGATTTTCAATGACCCGAGTCTAATATTTAATCGTAAATCTATATCGCATACATTTGAGTACTCAATTATTCATTTCTTACGAAGTTTATAGGTTTTCACAGGTACATGAGATCCTCGTTTATAAACTTATCTTATTAAAATTTATCTCTTGTGTCAGAAAACACAGATCTAGTGTATTCAACCCAACCCAATAATGAATACACTCAAGAATCAACAAATACAAGATTATAAACAAACAAACAATTCAACTGAAATTCTGAAGAAATTCAAGACTATGATAAGAACATTAACAACAATGATCTGATCTAAACTAGAACTCAAATGAACTCAGAAATTACATGGATTAACACTGCGATGTAACCCTAAACTCAAGACAATGAGAACGATGAGAGTAGTTGTGCACAGGAGAAAGAATCTAAAGAATAAAAATGAATCGTATGTTCATTCTCTCTATGTTTCTTTATATTGAATCCAAGAGGTAGATCTAATAAAAAAAGATGAGACCCAACTGCATATATGCCTCCATGGATTAACTCCAAGCTTTAAGCCCATATCAACTAGCTCAACAAGCCCAAATAGCTACAGGTTGAGATGAGACCCAACAAGCCAAGACACTCGTGATTTGTGAACACATACAAAACAAAACATAGAAAAAAAACTAATTAGGATCAATCAACAAGTGTTTGATATTAAATTGAGAAACAAATAATAAAATATAAAATGTATATTTCAACACCCCCCCTCAATTTAATAAGCAAACACATCAAACAAATTAAATAGTTTAAACAAGTCTCATATTGATTTAATAACAATCCTTTTGTAAACAAATTATTTTTTAAGAAAACCAGGGCAAGTCAGTTAAGACCCATATGCTCCAAATCTGATCATTCTTAAATTCCCAAGTTATATTTACTTTTCTGTAAAAATTTGAAGCTTATCAAAAAAAACAAAGACCAAAGTCTAAAAAACAACAAATTTCCTTGATAAAATAACAAGAACATTGTAACAGAAACTTGTCAATTTGTGAGTAACCACAACTCATGAAAAAAAATGAATAACATGAAACTAAACAAGAACTAATCATGAAGACTTAAAAAAATAGAAATTTAGAGACTTCTCTAAACATTATTGATTCAACCATGCTTACTTCTTTAAAGACACAATTTTTCCAATCTAAATAAACCTGAAAGACAGCTTATATACACAATGTACTTATATTCTATATTGACAATCTAAATTTAACATGTTAGACCACATGCATATTGAAAACAATCTCATATTAACTCAGACATTTTGAAGAAAATACACTAATTGAATACAAAAACGAACTGAAGACAAGTACGTATCGATGAAGATGATTGCTAAGCAACAACTAAAACATTTCAACAGCTCTAAATTTACAAATTAGAGCTGATCCAGGTTAGTCCTTGATGAACACTTTAGAAAAACAAAGCTTTAAACTTGGACTTTGGCTGTGCAATATTCATCCTCAAGATTAAATTTCCATTTTAAAACAATGCTTGAATTCAAACTTTACTCCATTTTTTACATCATAGTCCCCCAACCATATACTTGCTAATACTTTGTTAACCAACCATTGAAAAAATGCTTTGGATCAACAAGTAAGCAAATATATATAAAACACAACACTATGACACCAATTCCTTTTGGGTAGCAAATTTTGGATCCACAACCAAAAAGACATTCAACAAGCAATAAACATTTATAACCTCAAAAGGTTAAAAAATAATCAGAAAACACATTCTGATAAAGAATTATTCAATTCTATAACCACACCAGAGTAATATCTGACCAAACAGCAAAGAATCATGAGATTCTTTAACAATATTAGATGAACAAGTATGAAAAAATAGTCACACAATTTTTCAGAGCTTGTAAAGAGAATACAAACCATGTGAAGAAACATATCTCACCTGTATGTAACACCACAGAGACAGAAATCAGAAGAGCATATAAGAACAGATTCTGATTAAGACAAAGAAAGAATCTTACGAGATTCTATAAGACTATCAAAAACACATCTGATAAGAAGAGAAAAACCACACGGTTTTAAGAACTCAGAACCACGTCTGAAGACAAGACTTGTGAGGAACATAAAGACTAATTTGACTTGATCAAAAAACTTTTACAACTTTACAAAAAAATGTCAAAATAAAACTTGTAAAGAACATAAAGACTAATTTTGAACCAAGCAAAAACTTTTACAACCTCACAACAATACTGAATCACAATATTCAAGAGACAAATCTGATAATGCTAGCATAACATGCATAATACCAGATTGTAAAAACACAGCCAGACAAGAATTCTGATTTAACATGAAATCGAACGATTTAAACCAGAAAAAAACATATCACA
The DNA here is from genome assembly GCA_024085815.1 of Flaveria linearis. Classification (NCBI taxonomy): domain Eukaryota; kingdom Viridiplantae; phylum Streptophyta; class Magnoliopsida; order Asterales; family Asteraceae; genus Flaveria; species Flaveria linearis. Next base: position 11,325,375 of record CM044008.1, on the reverse strand, counting down.
TAAGAGAATAACATAGAAGGCTGCCAGAAAATATTCAAGAATAATCTTGAGAAAAGAAATGGTTAAAATACGTGAACCACACAGTTCAACTAACCAGAGAACCAACTTTCAGTCCAAAGAACAAAACAGTATCCTATCACCATGATAATAAGATATGAGATCAATCAAAGAGTTTCAAGAATATAAAGAAACTAACCAAAACACTAGCTAACGTAAAAGCACAAAAGGTAATGTTTGATTAGTTTTTTTTTAACACAGTTTGAGTATCATATATATGATAATTCTAAACATAGACACTTTCTTTTAAGAGCACACATTTCAATCAAATGAAAGGTCAAATCAACATTTTAATTCACCATAAGAGAACAAATAATAAAAGAATTTTGACATCAAAATATTAAAATTTTTCAACATTAGAAGAAAAACATCATCACTGTTAACAAGAATCAGCACTACAATGATAATGAGCTTACTTATGAATGAGTTCCAAAACATTAAATTTGACATATCCATTAACCATGTATAAACGTAATATCATAGAACCACTTCGTATTCTTTCTAAAGATGTAATTGTTAAAGTGGAATTTTCATCAACATTTAAAAAAACACATCATACCACAAAATTAGCATAACAAGATTGTGAAGATCAAAATAAAAATTTAATCCCGCTCAAATTTTTCCAAAAACACATAAAGAACACCAAGCAATATACAAAGTTATAGCCATCATTTTTGTATCACAGAATTGGAAATCTTGTTATAAAACCTAACTTGTTATTATTAAGTTCAAAAACTTGTATTACAATTTAAACCACACAACATGCATCTCATGTAGAAGAATAAACGTATTCCTACATATACATCTTTAAAAAGGAACATGAAAACACACAATGATGCATGAAAAACAACACCTACTGTTGCAGCAAAAAAATCTTAACAAAACCAACAAATGTATTGAAATTGTTTAATCACTAGATTAGGATTAAAAGCCATGAATAACAAGTTTAAACTAGCAGTTGAGGAAACCAAAAACCACAAGATACAACTACATTCACTTGCTCCCCATCATTGAAATACGAAAGATTACTCAGAAGTGACCTATTGATTCTTAGATAAACCAAAGACCAAAAACTCATTTAATCAACACTCAAAAAATGACTCACTATAAAACCATGATATAATCCTAAATTCCCTTCACAATTACAATAGATGAGTTACTTTATATCATCATAACCAACTAGGAATTCAAACTCTAAGTCAAGTATTGTTCAAAAGCTAACATTTTTAAAGTCCAATATAAGAACTTCTTATCTTCAATCTTCAGTTATCACGTTGTAATCAAAAGTAAGATCTTAAACTGTCAAATATGCCACAAAAAAATGAACACATAGCACATTACAAGCCGTATTGCCCCGGTATATACATGTCTATCCTATGTGGGCAGACTGTCATGATACAAAAACTAAAAGCGCAAAGATACAAAGACTTACAGATGTTACAGCAGCTACACGGATCAAGAAGACTAAGCAAGAAACCATCACTTAAGGTTTCAAAAGTTTAGTAATATACCGGCTACCATGTACTTTTCACATCAGGCTACCAGTTCTTTACAACTCCAGATGAAAGGTACCGGCAGAAGACGAACAGATCACCAAGACTTGGGTTTTTGAACTATAAAGACTACCAGCAGAAGACAAATCGACCACCCAGGCTTATAGAACAGACGATGCGACCGAGGAAATCCTAGATGATGAACTGGGTCTTGATACCCAGAGGCGCCCAAGTTAGGGTGTTCTAATGAGCTCCAACAATTAGGACTTTTATCCATTCATCTATGGTTCTAGATTCATGAACAGATGACCCACCATACGATCAAACAGTGTTGTTAACTGAAGAAGATATTGAAGGTTTCAAGATTAAAAACAAACCTACGAACATCAGAGATCACCAAGACCCATCGTCAAGGTAAATGAACAGATGCAAGAATATCGTCTCAGATCCGAAAACCTAATGAGTCGATGACAACAAACATAGCACAATAACGAGAATGGACACAAGACAATTGATCAAAGCCATTGTGGCTCTAATGAATAGTATGAAATAAAACAAAGATAGGGATCAATTATAAAGGGAAAGGCCCGTAAAATCAGCAGGAAAAATGAGCAAATTAAGCACATCAATCTTGCGAACCAGAACCACTCCAACCAGTCTGAATTCTTTGTTGTTCAAAGAAACCATAAGCAGCCACTAGGCGAGTACCAAAAAATAAGGTTTCAAGAAGACGAAACCCTAATTTCAAGGTGAAATAGAGATACCACGATTGAAGGTTTCACAATGAATTTCAAACCTTAACAACCGAAGAAGAAGAAACTCAGATCAGCTTTCAAACCCAATGAAATTTCAATCAGACACGGTAAATACCCCAAATTAGAGCTAAGACATTATCAGCGGAAGAGAAATGCCATAATCGAACAAATTTGATAAGAAGAACTTGGAATCGAGAGCCTAAAGCTCTGATACCATGTCAGAAAACACAGATCTAGTGTATTCAACCCAACCCAATAATGAATACACTCAAGAATCAACAAATACAAGATTATAAACAAACAAACAATTCAACTGAAATTCTGAAGAAATTCAAGACTATGATAAGAACATTAACAACAATGATCTGATCTAAACTAGAACTCAAATGAACTCAGAAATTACATGGATTAACACTGCGATGTAACCCTAAACTCAAGACAATGAGAACGATGAGAGTAGTTGTGCACAGGAGAAAGAATCTAAAGAATAAAAATGAATCGTATGTTCATTCTCTCTATGTTTCTTTATATTGAATCCAAGAGGTAGATCTAATAAAAAAAGATGAGACCCAACTGCATATATGCCTCCATGGATTAACTCCAAGCTTTAAGCCCATATCAACTAGCTCAACAAGCCCAAATAGCTACAGGTTGAGATGAGACCCAACAAGCCAAGACACTCGTGATTTGTGAACACATACAAAACAAAACATAGAAAAAAAACTAATTAGGATCAATCAACAAGTGTTTGATATTAAATTGAGAAACAAATAATAAAATATAAAATGTATATTTCAACATCTTGAGATAGTTAACTTGTTTTCAAACTCATCTAGAACGATTTTAAGCCTTTAACAACTTTTAAAACATAGTTTAACATTATATGACTTATTAATATATTCGAATTGTATTGGGTAAATAAGCTAAATACTAGTCCCAAACTTAAGTTCTTTTTATGATTAATCCTATACTACATATTGATTACCCGATCTGAGTATTTTAATTTAATGGTAACTGATTCAAACATCTTCAAGCAAACCTTAGATTATTACCTTTTAACTAAAAATAATAATTAGAGGAGAAAATGAAAGACGTTTAGTTCTGTCGTAAAAAGTTATTTGGTTCTCGTCTTTCCAAGTATTTTTTATGATACACATGAATAATCATTTTTACCAATGTTTTCAAAACCGGACCGGAAAGCGAACCGGACGGCCTAGAGGTTCACTGGTCGGACCGGTCGGACCGGATTACGAACCGGATGACGTCATAAATATTTAAAAAAATATAAAAAAATTCAAATATTTAGTGTGTATGTATAAGGTATAATATTAACGAACCGGTGTTCCTTAATCCAAAACAACATCCAAAATACATATCATTCAATTAAACATAGTCTAAATTAACGAACCGGTGTTCCTTAATCCATATCCAATGATATTTTTTCTATTAAAATAAAAAAAATCAAAAAACTGGTTCAACCCGGTTCGCCGGTTCCGGTCGGGCCGGTCGACCGCACGAACCGGCCGGTTCAACCAAAAACGGTCCAAATCTACCGAACCGAACCGGCAATGTTCCCGGTTCCCGGTCGAACCGGTCCGACCGGCCGGTCCGGTCCGGTTACGAAATCATTGATTTTTCTAGGATTTATAAGATTTAGTGATAGTTAAAAGTAAATTCACTTTCTTTTTTGTTTTATTTTCTTTTATCTTTTGAAAGAATCTGTTCGCTTTTAAGCGCGATCATTTGATATGGTGATAGTAACAAATAAAATAAGAAGTAGAAAAGTATAAGTTGGAAGAAAGATTAATGAATTTAATGGAAATATGAGAACATGTTTATCAATTGCTAAGTTATATAATAATTACTCATTTACAAATACGTACTATATTCATAGATTTTGTCATTTTCACAATTTCATGTATAACACAATAAATACCACACTTTCAACAAGTTTCTTTTTCTAATTCTAACAAAAAACAGGCTCGGGTAGTCACATACTCACATGCATGGCCTCCAATAAAACATAGGTTTTGTGAAGGTACAGAGATGAATAGTTTTTCATATATTCTTCTATTAGGTTACAGTCACATATATACAAGATGTGTACAACTGGAATGGAGAAATTAAAGGAGATATATATGGAAGACTATAACAGCTGGCTATTGAGTATACAAATTAAATGCAAATTATAAACTAATTTAGATTATTCTTAATACGCCCCCGCAAGATGGAGGCTCCATTGGAGACTCCAATCTTGGAGCGAAATTGAAGAAAAGAGCCTCTTGGAAGTGGCTTTGTAAGTATATCAGCAAGTTGATCTTTAGAGTTGACATGCTGGACTCGAAGTGTGCCAGTTGCTACCTGTTCACGAACGAAGTGGTAGTCAAGAGCAATGTGTCGAGAGTGGTAGACTGGGTTGGCACATAGGTAAGTGGCGCCCGTATTGTCACAGTAAAGAATCGGTGGTTGTGAGGTAGAGATACCCAGTTCCCTTAGCAAATTCTTTACCCAAGATAGGTCTGCTGCAGCGTTAGCCAAGGCTTTATATTCAGCTTCAGTGGATGAACGAGAGACAGATTTTTGTCTTGTAGACCGCCATGAGATTATGTTGGAGCCAAGATATATTAAGTAGGCTGTTGTTGAGCGACCGTAATCATATACACCACCCCAGTCAGAGTCGGAGAAGGCTGAGAGAGTAAGTGGAGAGTGGCGATGAAGAAAGAGACCATGGTGAATGGTGCCTTTGAGATAACGAAGAAGACGTTTGAGAGCTTGCCAATGAGTTTGCTTAGGAGAGTGCATGAATTGGGAGAGTTTGTTGATGGAAAAAGAGATATCTGGCCTAGTGAACGCAAGATATTAAAGGGAGCCAACAAGTTGACGATACGAAGTGGCATCCACAGAAGGGGAAGAATCATTTGGTGAGAGGGGAGTTGATGAACTTAGAGATGTAGTGACATCTTTTGCACCGTCCATTTTGAAGCGAGTAAGAACATCTTGAATGTGACGGTGCTGGGAAAGAAATAGACCCGACTTGGTGGGAATGACTTCAATGCCAAGAAAGTGGTGAAGTGAGCCAAGATCTTTGAGAGAGAACTTAGTGCTCAGGGCCTGTACAAATTGATGAAGGAAAGGAGAGTTGTTTCCGATGAGCACAATATCATCCACATAGACCATAAAGTAACAAGTGATGCCATTGCGAATGTAAATGATAAGAGAGGCATCAGCTTGCGATTTATGGAAACCGGATTGAAGCAGGAAATTAGTTAGTTCAATATACCACACACGCGGGGCTTACTTGAGACCATATAAAGATTTTTTTAATTTGCAAATGTGATGAGGGAACTGTTCATTTACGTAACCAGGAGGTTGGTCCATAAAGACATCTTCATGAAGTGTGCCCTGAAGAAAGGCATCATTAATATCAAGTTGGCGGAGTGGCCAGTCGTTGGCGAGTGCAATGGAGAGAACCGTGTGAATGGTAACTGGCTTGGTGACTGGGCTGAAGGTATCGAAATAATCTTTACCGTATTGTTGGTGAAATCCTTTAGCCACTAGGCGAGCTTTATACCGATCTACAGAACCATCGGGGTGGCGTTTGATCCGAAACACCCATTTGCAGCCAATGGGAGTGTGCGACGCTCTTGGAACGAGTTCCCAAGTTTGATTTTTCCGTAAGGCATTAAATTGCAAGTCCATAGCACTGCGCCACTTTGGATCTTTAAGAGCCTGGGTATGGGTGGATGGTGTAAGTGTGAGGGGAATGGGATGTAAGGTAGTGGAGTTGATAAAGTTAGAGTTGTAATATTTGGGGTTTTGTTTTTGTTGTCGGGGTGGTAGAGGTGGTGATGGAGCAAAGGTGGGTGTGGAAGTATTGGTGTAGGTAGAGGAGGAGGTGCTGGAGGGTTGAGTGGGTGTTGGTGGAACTGAGGAGAGGGAGGTGTTGGAGGATGGAGTAGCGGATGAGGAGGGACTAGATGGTGATGATAGGGCAGCGGTGTGTGGGGGGAGGTGGAAGGGGAAGTGGTTGGAGGTGCAGTGGGTTCAATAGTAGATGAGGAGTTGGTAGGAGGGACAATATGAATGGGTGTTGGTGTGGGTGTGAGTGTATTAGGTGTAGTAGAAGAAGTGGTTGGTAATGGTGAGGATGTGTTAGGGGAGTGGAGAAAAGTGTCAACAGTGGGTAAAGATGAGGAGGGGGTTGTAGATGATTGGAAGGGAAATTCTGATTCCACAAAGTCAACATGGCAGGAGTGATATAAATGATGGGACATTGGATCATAGCACTTGTAGGCTGACTTAGAGGATGAATAACCAAGAAAGATGCATCGAGTGGATCGCGGATGAAGTTTTGATGTGGTGTAGGGACGTAGCCAAGGGTAGCATAAACAACCAAAGGGTTTTAGTTTGGAGTATGACGGTAGAGAATGGAATAAGCATTCAAATGGGGATTTTGAATTGAGGATAGGGGTGGGGAGACGGTTAATGAGGTGTACTGCCGTTTGGAAAGCGTGCGACCAAAAAGTGAGAGGAAGATATGCGTGAGAGAGAAGGGAGAGACCGGTTTCTACAATATGGCGGTGGCGTCGTTCGGCAACACCATTTTGTTCTGGGGTATGAGGAGGGGTAGTGAAATGGGAGATTCCTTGAGATTGGAGATATGATTGTAAACCCATAAATTCACCTCCGTTATCTGTGAACAATGCAATGAAGGATGTTTGAAGAAAATTTTCAACCAATTTTTTGAATTGTGGGAACAAAGTAGAGACTTCAGATTTACGTTTCATGGGAAAGAGCCAAGTATATTTTGAGAAATAGTCCACAAAAATAACATAGTAGGTGAAACCATCATTTGATGGTGCAACCGGTCCCCATACATCCGAGTAAACTAGTTGAAGTGGTTTCGTGACATGAAACGAGTTAGAGCCAAAAGGTAACTTGTGACTTTTATTAATTGCACACGAATTACAGTGAAAGGAAAAAGTGGACATTTTATTGAAAGTTAATCCTAAAGTCTTGAGAAGATGCTTGAAGACTTTAAATGAGGGATGCCCAAGCTTGTGATGCCACTGTGAAAGGGATGCAATTGATGTAGAGTTGATTTGGGGAGAGTTCTGGAGAGACTGAGAGGCTGCATAGTAGACATCATGGACATTGACGCCCGCATTAGGATCGCCCCCCGTGTGAAGGTCCTTAACCAAAAAATAAAAAGGAAAGAATTCAACCGAAACTTGGTTAGTTTTGCATAATTTAGCAACAGATATTAGTTTATTGCGAAAGTTAGGAACTAGAAAAACATTGTTTAAAGATAAAGAGTGGGAGAAGTAGGAAGATGTGTGTGACCAGTGTGTAAGATAGGTAAGGTGGTACCGTTTCCAAGTACAATCTCATTCGGTCCTCCGTATTCTGACAGGGTGTGTAAAGATGAACGATCGGAGGTGACATGATGTGAGGCTCCGGTGTCGAACATCTAAGGTGTTGCAGTAGTGATAGGTTGAGCAACAGTAGTATTGGTGGTTGGAGCATGAGTCGAGGAAGAGGAGATGCTCATGTTGTTGTCTCGTAGAAAACGGGAGAGCTTCCTGCAGTCTTTGGTGTCATGGCCTGGAATGTTGCAGAACTGGCAGTAGAGATTTATCCGAGGGCCACGAGTGGCATTATTGGGATGGGATTGAGTACCTGAAAACCTGTATGCTCTAGGTGGTCCATTGTAAGATCTAGTGTTGTTGGACCGAGAGGAGTGGCTGCCTTGGTTGGTGCGGGTTTGTTGTTTTTGAGTGTTGTTGACAGTAGTGATAACAGAAGAGGGTGATGATTCTTGCAGAGATCTTTCAAAGTCTACAAGTTTGTCAAACAACTCCGGGTACGAGATGGGATTATCCTATATTTTTAGAGCTGCAGTGACATGGTTTTATTCATCACCTAGTTGAGTAAGGATGTGTACAATCAGATCTTCATCATCGATGGGGCTTTGGGCCAGGGCTAGTTCATCTGCAATAGCCTTCATATCTTGCAGAAATTTGGTGATATTGCGTGTACCTTTTGGATTTTTGGCCAGTTTGGTTTTTAGTGAGATAATAGGAGATCTGGAAGAATTTGCAATACTCCTGTTCAGATGTTCCCAGGCTTCACGAGAGGTATCTGCTGAGGAGACGATGGGTTGAACTTTAGCTTCGCAACTGCCAAGAATAGCAGCCAAAATGAGTTGATCTTGTCGAAACCATGGAAGAAATTTTGGGTTTGGTTTGGAGATGTCGTTGTCAAGTGTTTGGGAGGGTGATTCAGATTCAAGGTGGTGATCTAAGTTTAACCCAATTAGGGTTGAAAGTACATGCTTTCTCCATATTGGATAGTTTGTAGGCTTTAATGGAATGGTAAAGTGAGAGTTAGTGGTAACTTGTATAATGGTGGAGTCTGACATGTTTGGAAAATAGGAAAAAATGGATCGATGGCTAAGTGGAGCTTTTTCAAAGCTCTGATAGCATGTGAAGGTACAGAGATGAATAGTTTTTCATATATTCTTCCATTAGGTTACAGCCACATATATACAAGATGTGTACAACTGGAATGGAGAAATCAAAGGAGATATATATGGAAGACTATAACAGCTGGCTATTGAGTATACAAATTAAATGCAAATTATAAACTAATTTTGATTATTCTTAATAGGTTTATCTTTATCTATCCTAGTAATTCACTCTAATGTGGCCATTAAGAATGTATTATCATGAACTATAGGCACCCATGAGTCACAATGACACCACCACATATCTCATGGGTTGATTTATGTCCCTTGGATGCACATCCCCTTACTCCTCACACCATTATATATACCTACAAGACAATGAACCAAAACAACTCATTTTAGTTTCTAACACAACCACTAAAATGGCTTCACTTCCCTCATCCACCATGGTCACTGGAGCCGTCTCAACACAAGCTGTAACATCTCGTATTTTTACGTTAAAAAAAATTTAAATTAACGTCGTTCGATCTTGTAAGAACCATTGTCGTGGATTTTGAAATATTGCTTTAATACGTCTTTTAATCCTTTACACTTGAACGTATAATAATAATAATAATAATAATAATAATAATAATAATAATAATAATATAATAATAATAATAATAATAATAATAATAATAATAATAATAATAATAATAATAATAATAAAGATAATCTTGTAAATAGATAAAACAACATAAGTCTTATTATTTTAAAACTTGTAATTAACTAGTTTTAACATAAAATAATAACATCTTTAAACTTCGGGGGTTAAATTGTAACATTATTTAAAACTAAATCAAAGCTTTAAACTTCAAATGCTAACTCTTGGAAACCTTAGGGACCACTTTTGTAACTTGAAACCCACTTTCTTTCTTCTCCATCTGCATCCACGATTCCTTCAATAATGCAATAATGCAAAGGGAAAGTCGGCCACTTTACAGCCCAAACGATCGCACTACACCCTATTTTAATCGAATTAATGCTTAACTGAATGATCATATATCTAATCCTAATCAGTTGTTGAATTCAATTCCACCCGAAACACATCAAATATCCTAAACGAATCCTTCATTCATCACGAGCTGCTGTGGTAGTGTTCACCATCATTCGACCAATACCAACTAAAAATAACAAAGGGCTTTCGTTTCAAATCGTCACTAGAAGCTTCTGGTACAATTAATTTGAGTATAATCATCTATATTCCATGAAATCAAAATACAAAGGGTCGCGACCTAACTCAAACGTGTACCCATCGATTTCATCTTTTTGTTAGGTAATTAAACCCTCTATAAACTCGATTTTATACGGGGATTAAAAGCCCCTTGAATGTGTTCTTTAACACCTGCGTTTGATTGTTCAATTTGGGAGGAATCGATTTCTAGGGTTCATCACGAATTGGGGGTTTTAGAGAACCTGTGTTTAAAACAATTTGGAAACCAATTCCAACGCGGCCACGGCCCTTGGTTTGATGGTTCCTGCGCCTCAGGAGGTCCCGGGTTCGAACCGGGCAACCTCCCTTATTTTTTTGTAAGCCTTTCTAAGCTCTAGAAATTACAAAATATTCTTAAAAACTATAAAAATGTTTCTATAAACATTAAATATTTTTAAGATCACCTAATTATTTTCTGAAATTTATTTTAACATTTTATTTATTTTATTAAATGTTTTAAATAAATAAAATCACAAATATTACAAAATTATTTCTATAAAAGAACTTGTAAATTATTATTGAACATTATATTACTCGAGATAATTACAATTATATATGTTTTTTTATAAAAATCCCCAGATTCCATCTAAAACCCTAGTTCTCGTTAATTCGTTTGACTCGTTATAATTGAACTTTAATATTGTAATAAATACGTTTAGGTACCTTGTAAAAGAATTCGTTAGAACGTCATTTAATTCTTATTATCATCTTATACACATACGTCAATGTGGGTTTTTCCTTGCCCCTTTTACTTTATTTCACACCATTTTGGGGTGAAACATGATACTTATACATTATACACTTATAAACGTTTGAGACTTGTAAAGCACTTGCAATTCATCTTTATATTTTGTCATGGTTATTTGTGTGATGTAAGTGATTATATGAGATACATAGTTTGTTACAATCATTAACTATTGCTATCCTGGCGACGTCTTAGATCTTTGGGCCTGACAAGCTTATTTGGTGCTAAAGTCGATGAACTGCCGACTCCTAGGAGCCGTATGCTTGTGCACTAGGGAACCAAATACGCTTAGCCAATCTTATATACTTGTAATCAAGTCGAGGTTTGATTGTAAAGATATGTGTTCTATAAACTTACTAGCTTATAACCTATGACATGAATTGCTACTTATAATCTTTTCATATTATGTATGAAAACTTGGGAAACTCACCAACTATTTTAATTGACCTTTTATTTTTATCATGTTTCAGGTAACCCCCGAGTTTAGAGTGATCTTTTGAAGCTTGCAATAAAACTAGGACGTGGACCTAGTTAAATAAATAAAATGCTATGTTATGCTGATTTATGTTTGAACTTATTGCGTATTTGAGACTTATGTTTGTAATCACTTTTGAAACTATTAATTTGAATATTTACATTTAAACATAGCGTTATGTGGCTGTGAACAATCGTATTCCTCACGCCTCGACGTTTCCGCCGTCTAGGTTGGGGTGTGACAGATTGGTATCAGAGCCCATAACTATAGGGATTTAGGTTATTAGAAATTGTGACCTAGACTATAGTTGCATGAACCTCATAGAAAGATCCTTATACTTTTGTGCTTACATATTGTTTAAATGCTACATAATGCTATGCCTTTTGTGCAACTTGATGCCTTAGCATAGGATTGCCTTATGTATGCTTAAAACTTAGTTACCTGTTTTCCTAAACTTAACTTTGACTCTTTGACTCTCCCCGACAAATGAACTTCCTAAACCTATTCTCAATGACATGTGGAATTATATAAACTTTGGTTGATACTGAACCCACGATGAGGTTCAATTCCTTAGACTTTATGTCTATTCTATAAAAATCTCATCAAGGTTTTGATTCTATAAACCAAAGAAATTTGTGTGACACATAGACACCTGTATTCTGGATTTCCTGGCAAAAGGCCTTTGGGCTAAGGCAAGCATATCGTATAAATCTCATTGTGAGACCTGTTATGCTTACCTGTGGATTTCTAGGATGAGTGATAAACTATGGTCAAAATACACAAATCTCTAAGGCAAATGAGTCAATTTACCTTGACGTGTCAACGATTCCAATGGTAATGCGTTACCAAATGGAACCATCCTTTTGTATCTTAAAAATCCTTGAATCCTTGAACTGGTTTATCATTAAAGTTTAAATACTTTCTCATTTTTAACCTAAATAATATTCTTGTTAATATTAAACCCATCCTACAATTCAACTCTTACGTTTAAACGCTCAACGTGTAACGTGTAACAGTATTGAACTCGGCATTTCATGTAACTACCTTCTTATTTTGACCAACGTGAACATGGATTTCCATATACCCAAAGATATTGGGAATTTAAACCGTATGGTCTTTAAAACTTTAAACCGTTACTTATGGTTCTGAAATCTTCCTAAGGGTGTGTCCCATGACTAAAGACATTCAATGCTGTAAGGTGAAATTCTTACATCTTTGGATACTTTGTCTAAGCAAAGTGTAAATGGTGATCTGATTTGATCATTAAATCTATTTACTTGACTCGAAATCCTTGTGATGATTGATCACTTATAAGTACGCGTGTCTTCAATAAGGCTATGGTTGACCTCATATCTTGAGAAGTCCATGTATTCCTTTCTATTGTGAATCGAATGTTCACATCTCATTGTGTGTCGAATCATTTTGTCCCTGATTTTGTCTTTTGGACTTAAATCATCCAAGATTCGAATACCATCATAACAAATCCTGTTACCTCGAACATTGACCTTAAATTTTGTAAGCATGATTTTCCTTTTGTTACATTGATGTAACTTGAAATTTTCTGAAATTCTAAGTGATATCCTTTTCCTCTCGTCGTTAAGTCAAACTTTGAACAGTCTGCACTGTGGGAGATGCGAGAGTTTGTAAGTCAATCTATAACTAAGAACACTCGTACCTCCTAAACAATTCTAACTCATCAAAACAGAGGTGATTCCCTTATTTTGATGATTCTCTATTTGTTTCGATAAATGGTTTCCAATTGTGTGTTTTATGAAATTTCATCCTCTGGATTAGGGTGATTACCTTATCTTGAGGATTGACTTCAAGTATTTTCTTTGGAATGGCATTTCACAAGTGACATGATCTCACCAAAATAGGATTGGAAACCCGTACTTTGGTGGCAAATGTTAATCCTCTATTGTTTTCTTGTTATTATGAAGCTCAATCATCAAGATAGGCATGAATTCCATACCTTGATGATAATTTCATTTTTATGGATTGTATTCTCTCAAATGAAACGATCTCATCAAAGTAGGAGTGAATTCTAGATTTTGATGAAGAAGTTCATCCTGTTATATTTTGTTTTTGTAAAACTTCATCGTTAAGATAGGAGTGATTTCCCTTACCTTAATGGTGAGTTACCTCGTCTTATTTCTGTAGATCCTCAACAATGAGTTGGGATCGAACTTTTTGATTGGTAAGTTAATGGTCATATCTTGGGAATACACCATCAAGTTAGGAGTGAAAACCACACCTTGATGACTATTCTTATTTCTTGATCTTCAACTTACCATGGTTGTAATCAAGTGACGAGAAGCATGTAGTAACTTGACGGGTGAAACAATGTTAGTGTTTTGACCTATTAAGCCAAAGCATGATCTCTGAACTTGGAAGGGAACCCGATTGTTTTAGGTTGATTTTGATTCCAAGCTTGAAGCATGTAAATTCTTAAATCAAATTCTTTCCCTTTATCTTCATATTTTGACTCGATCTAGCTACATCGAACCATTTATTCCTTACTTATCAACTTTCATTTTGAGTTATCATTAAAACCTGACTGCGTAATGATAGCTTCCTAAACAACCTTCCTGCCAAATAAAGACATTACTAATTTATGTTCATGGCTTCCTAGCCACACAAATGTTTCTCAGCTGTGATTATGAGTTTGATGAACCGTGTGTGCAAGCCGTACTTGGAAAGCTACTTGTGTTTCTCTTTATCAGTTATATCCTGAATTATTTAAATTTTAATCAAATTGCGAACGTTATCTTCGTTGATCAATGCAATTCTTATTATTGTGTCATTTCTTGGACTATCTTTGAACTCCTTATAACAACCTCTAGTAATCTTTCTGAATGTCTTTCTCTCAAAACCACATTTATTCTTAAAACCCATTACAACGATTTTCTTCATACTAAAGTTAATCTTTAATCTTAACAAACAAGATACCCGTATCAACGTTACACTAATAACACTTTGAACCCACATTGACATGAGTAAACAAGAATCGATCACCTAGAAACCCGTTAAAGTTACTTGCTTGAGAAGCTCTTATGAATTCCATCCAAAAACATCCGGAACTTATTTCTCATGTTCGTTAAGCCGAGTCTCGTATCGATCTAATGTATGGTGTTTCACACATGACAAAACTTTTTAACCGTATTGAACCGTTTGGAATACAAACATTTATCAATTAAAAATTTTAAAGGAATAACTTGCACACTTTGTCAAAGAACATATAAGATTATGAACGGTGAAACTTAACAAACTTAAAAATCATAGTCAAACTTATTGAATTTAAACGTTCCCAAGAGTGCACTCGTGAACACGAAATGACATCTAAGTCTCGTCATAACCTTAAAATTTATTTCTCATTATTAAATTTCAGGACGAAATTTCTTAAAGTAGGGGAGACTGTAACATCTCGTATTTTTACGTTAAAAAAAATTAAATTAACGTCGTTCGATCTTGTAAGAACCATTGTCGTGGATTTTGAAATATTGCTTTAATACGTCTTTTAATCCTTTACACTTGAACGTATAATAATAATAATAATAATAATAATAATAATAATAATAATAATAATAATAATAATAATAATAATAATAATAATAATAATAATAATAATATAATAATAATAATAATAATAATAATAATAATAATAATAATAATAATAATAATAATCATCTTGTAAATAGATAAAACAATATAAGTCTTATTATTTTAAAACTTGTAATTAACTAGTTTTAACATAAAATAATAACATCTTTAAACTTCGGGGGTTAAATTGTAACATTATTTAAAACTAAATCAAAGCTTTAAACTTCAAATGCTAACTCTTAGAAACCTCAGGGACCACTTCTGTAACTTGAAACCCACTTTCTTTCTTCTCCATCTGCATCCACGATTCCTTCAATAATGCAATAATGCAAAGGGAAAGTCGGCCACTTTACAGCCCAAACGATCGCACTACACCCTATTTTAATCGAATTAATGCTTAACTGAATGATCATATATCTAATCCTAATCAGTTGTTGAATTCAATTCCACCCGAAACACATCAAATATCCTAAACGAATCCTTCATTCATCGCGAGCTGTTATGGTAGTGTTCACCATCATTCGACCAATACCAACTGAAAATAACAAAGGGCTTTCGTTTCAAATCGTCACTAGAAGCTTCTGGTACAATTAATTTGAGTATAATCATCTATATTCCATGAAATCAAAATACAAAGGGTCGCGACCTAACTCAAACGTGTACCCATCGATTTCATCTTTTTGTTAGGTAATTAAACCCTCTATAAACTCGTTTTTATACGGGGATTAAAGCCCCTTGAATGTGTTCTTTAACACCTGCGTTTGATTGTTCAATTTGGGAGGAATCGATTTCTAGGGTTCATCACGAATTGGGGGTTTTTAGAGAACCTGTGTTTAAAACAACTTGGAAACCAATTCCAACGTGGCCACGGCCCTTGGTTTGATGGTTCCTGCGCCCCATGTCCAGCAGGAGGTCCCGGGTTCGAACCGGGCAACCTCCCTTATTTTTTTGTAAGCCTTTTTAAGCTCTAGAAATTACAAAAAAATTCTTAAAAACTATAAAAATGTTTCTATAAACATTAAATATTTTTAAGATCACCTAATTATTTTCTGAAATTTATTTTAACATTTTATTTATTTTATTAAATGTTTTAAATAAATAAAATCACAAATATTACAAAATTATTTCTATAAAAGAACTTGTAAATTATTATTGAACATTATATTACTCGAGATAATTACAATTATATATGTTTTTTTTATAAAAATCCCCAGATTCCATCTAAAACCCTAGTTCTCGTTAATTCATTTGACTCGTTATAATTGAACTTTAATATTGTAATAAATACGTTTAGGTACCTTGTAAAAGAATTCGTTGGAACGTCATTTAATTCTTATTATCATCTTATACACATACGTTAATGTGAGTTTTTCCTTGCCCCTTTTACTTTATTTCACACCATTTTGGGGTGAAACATGATACTTATACACTATACACTTATAAACGTTTGAGACTTGTAAAGCACTTGCAATTCATCTTTATATTTTGTCATGGTTATTTGTGTGATGTAAGTGATTATATGAGATACATAGTTTGTTACAATCATTAACTATTGCTAGCCTGGTGACGTCTTAGATCTTTGGGCCTGACAAGCCTATTTGGTGCTAAAGTCGATAAACTGCCGACTCCTAGGAGCCGTATGCTTGTGCACTAGGGAACCAAATACACTTAGCCAATCTTATATACTTGTAATCAAGTCGAGGTTTGATTGTAAAGATATGTGTTCTATAAACTTACTAGCTTATAACCTATATACTTATAATCTTTTCATATTATGTATGAAAACTTGGGAAACTCACCAACTATTTTAGTTGACCTTTTATTTTTATCATGTTTCAGGTATCCCCCGAGTTTAGAGTGATCTTTTGAAGCTTGCAATAAAACTAGGACGTGGACCTAGTTAAATAAATAAAATGCTATGTTATGCTGATTTATATTTGAACTTATTGCGTATTTGAGACTTATGTTTGTAATCACTTTTGAAACTATTAATTTGAGTATTTACATTTAAACATAGCGTTATGTGGCTGTGAACAATCGTATTCCTCACGCCTCGACGTTTCCGCCGTCTAGGTTGGGGTGTGACACAAGCCAACATGGTGGCTCCATTCACCGGACTCAGGTCTAGCGCCGCTTTTCCTGCCACCAAAAAGGCGAACAATGACTTCTCTACCTGTAACACCCGAAAATTTTCAAATCGAGTCAAGTGATAGTGATGGGCTCGGATGAAAACCATTTAATGAATACAAAATGGTTGCGGGTGTTACGCCGAGTTAACCCTTCGGGTCATGAGTTTAACGAGTTTGGGGTCCCGGGAACGCCTGGCATATAAATAGTTGGATCAGCTGAGCAACTCTCATTTTCACTCAAACGCCCATTCTAGAGAGAGAAAGTGTAGAGAGAGAAAGTGCCGGATTGAAGCTCGGGTGGTCACGGATCGAAGGATGGTGTTTGTGGACTCCTAAACTACAAGAATCAAGGTAAGAAACGTATCTAAATTGCTCCATTTGGTGAAAAACCCGAGTTTGGGTTTTTGGGTTTTTAAAGTGGCAAAAATCGCCCCAAAACACACGTTTTAGGGTAAGAAAACGTGTAATGAGCTTAGATATAGCTTCGTGGATGATAATCCAAGGGTTTGGGTGGAAAGGATTGGATTTTTGGGCTAAAACGAGCTGATTCGTAAATTTCAGCTCGTTCTGCGAATTTAAGGTCTCATCCAGCGAAACTGTAAGTTCGTCCAGCGAAACTGGAAGGATTTACAGCGAAGTTACAGTTTCGCTGATGACTATGCCAATGCCCAAGTTGACCTTAGATATTGCGAAACTAGGGAATTCCAACGAAAGTTGGGTGCTCGAGGTAGCGAATCTGTCCAGCGGAACTGGCAGAATGCTGCCCAGCGAAACTAGCAGCGAAACTGCTAATTCGCCCGGCGAAACTACGGGCGAATTTGCGGGCGAAACTACCTGCGAACTTAGTAGCGAAATTAGGCAGAAATTAACTCTTTTGAGTGTTAACCTATCTGCAGGCAGTGTAGTGTGACCCGCGTCTTTAAGGCTTGATTGAGAAGCTGCTTGTCAAGCACAGGTGAGTTCTAGGACCCCACATTTACTTGTTTCAATTGATTTTGGGGCTGGAACACATATAAACTTGTTTACTACGTATGTATGTATGGCCCATTTGGGTATAATGTTGTGTTATACGTCTAAGGTATGGTTGTGGACTCGACACGTTATATAAGGTCCTAGTATGAGTCCCCACGGTCTTGAAGGGACAGCTAGTGCTACTGCACTCAAGATGACGCATAGTAAGTCCCGGATTCGGGAAGGATACGGGAGTAAGTGCCTAGTGATGATTGATGATGTAGGCGATGAATGTACGAGGTTATGTATGATGATGTGTGATGATGCATGTATGATGTTATGTATGACGATGTACGTATGATGCTATGTATGATGACGTATGTGTGATGTGTGCGTGTGTTCCTTATAATGATGTATGAATATCTTTCCATGGCTTTACGTATTAATGAACGAACGAACAAAGTATTATGTAACGTAAAGTGAAAGATAACGAAAGAGGAACACGATGACGAATGCATGTATTAATGAATGAACGAATGAGTAAAAGATAATGAATACATGCATTAACGAACGAATTAACGAATGATGTCTTGTAAACATTGGATAAGTATAACGGGTCCTTCTTGGTGTACCCCTACCGCTTACCCCTAGTACCGTGGCATACGTTTTGCTGTTCATTTAATGACTTCGGCCCGGTAGCTAATAACGTTTGGGGTATAGCAGGTGGTAGTAGTACAAAAGATATCCAATGTGCAAGAAAAGATGTAACGGGGTCCTTGTCATTCGACCACAGTAATCATGGCTGCGTGCCATGAAGTGGGTAAAGCCTGACAGGACCTAAACGAAAAGTGAAAGATAACGATGTATGACAAACGAACGAATGAGATAATAAAGATATTATCTATATGTATGTACGATGTATGATCACGTGTAAAGAATGAACGGTTTTAATATGAACAAAGTATGTTTATTATAAAACTAGAACTCACTTAGCAACGCTGACTTTTTATGTGTTTCCAGTTGGCAGGTAGCGTTGCTGGGGATGGCACGAGGCGGCTACTCAGCTCTTTTGAGATGGCATTCTCCATTTGATAATGCTGGAACGTCATGCGTTGTGGGCCCATAACGCACGCAACTCATCACGTTGCATGCCATTACGAGATTTCTTGAGGATTCCCATAAAAGGGATTACTTAAGAAATCTCCTTTAATTTTGATAATGTTGCCACGCACTGGAAGTGCGTGTGCATAGTACATGCAACAAAGTATGTTGCATGAGGGTGTCAAGAGTGTTCCGTAAGGGTTCCGATGTACGGAATTACCTACGGAATATTCTTTAGTATAAAATATAATTTTTATATTTTTGAACTTAATATCTTCTATAGAGGTCACTGTGTATGACCCTATGGTTGCTGAGGATTCATATGAACGAGATTACTTACGTAATCAAAGGTTTCATATGCTTCAGCAGCAATCATAGCGAAGATAGGCAAAGCAGAGAAAGTTGTATTTTGTAATCATGTCAATGATGTAATGACTTTTATGAATGAATGAGAATGTATATTTTATTAATTCCGCTACGTTATTTTATGATTATATACACTATGTATGTTTTACGTGCGATGAACCACCAACCGTAAGGCGCCCGGAGCGGGGCCTTACAAGTTGGTATCAGAGCAAAAGTTTAAGTAAAATGGGTAAAATTTCAAAATAAACCTAAAACTTAAACTGAGAAATGGGACAGAAAGGGGATGAATGCCATCTGAGTAGCTGCGTGCCATCAGGTATTTTCTTAAAGATAATCAAAGTTATGTGCGCGTGTAATGTGGTTTATGTGTGTGTTAGATTTAGATACTGATGTAGTCAGTAAGGGTAATGCTTGGGGTGCGAAAAGTAGAGTAAGTGGCTAATCACAACTGGCCACTGTAATTAGCAACTTACTGTACTTAACATAAACTGAGCTATTTCCTTGAATGACCGTGTTGGTATTTGAACCTTTCAGTGTGAGATAGAAGATGGTCGGTGGTAGATCATCTAAAGCCCCACTTGGTGGAGGCAGTGGCGGAAGTGGTGCGGAACCACGAGCCACAAGAGGAAGGCCTAGACGAGAGAAGGAGGTTCCTGAAGAACCTAATACTACTCCCTCGGGGGAGTGGATGAGAGTGATGATTTTAGGGCCTCGGTGAAAGAGGCAGTGGTCGAGGAGGTGCACCAAGTCATGCAGACGATCTTACCGTCTGTAGTGACCGAGGTGATAAAAGCTGTACGCGAAGATGAGAGGCGAGGGAGGAATCGAGCCTCAGGGAGGCGGCAACAGCAACAAGAGCCGGAAACGGTTCTTTCTGATGATGAAGAGGAGGAGGAGGAGGCCGAGCGTGAGACAACACGGGGTTGTAACTACGGGGTATTTATGAGGTGCAAGCCCCCGACTTTTGATGGTTCTGGTACAGCTGCCGATGCTCACCAATGGGTGAGAGAGATGGAGGCGGTCCTCGATATCAGTGACTGCCAGGATGATAAAAAGGTGAAGTTTGCTACCCATTCATTTACGGGGAGGGCATTGTGCTGGTGGGACAATATTGTCCAGGCTGAGGGTAGCAGGGCCATTGGGAAAATGAAGTGGTCTGAGTTGAAGAGAATGGTGATCGAGGAGTTCAGTCCTCGTCAGGAGATGGACCGAGTTGAGAGAGAGTTTCTGCAGTTGGAGGCAGGGACGATGACCCACCAACAATACACTGCCAAGTTCAACGATATGGCGCGATTGGTCCCAGAGCAGGTGACGCCGGTGTCTCGAAGGATCAACCGGTATATTCAGGGGTTGCCAGCCGAAATTCGTTGGCATTTGATTTCCGCTCGACCAAGTACTTTCAGGTCGGCGGTGGATTTGGCGGGGAGGTTGTAC
Organism: Flaveria linearis; assembly: GCA_024085815.1. NCBI lineage: Eukaryota > Viridiplantae > Streptophyta > Magnoliopsida > Asterales > Asteraceae > Flaveria > Flaveria linearis. The sequence goes on along the minus strand of CM044008.1, from coordinate 11,304,551 downwards.
GATGAGCGAGCTGCGTTGGTGAAGGCTGAGGGTGGTAAGAAAGGAGGTGGCGAGAGGGGTTGGCAGGGAAAGTGGTTTGGTCGAGGTGATACCTTGACAAGTAACAAGAAGGCAAGGGTAGACGACCGCCGAGTGGTCGCGAAGGGAGCAGGGTTGAGGAAGTGTGGACAGTGTGGGAAAGAGCACTCGTGTAACACCCGAAAGTTTGACTTCTCAGCATGTGATGCGACTGAGCTTCAGTCGCCTGTGATTTATGCGACTGAAGTTCAACCGCATGACTATTCGGCCGATTGGAGCTCAACCACACGATTGGAGTTCAATCGCCCGAATGGAGTATGAGTCGCATGGAACATGTACGACTGAGGTCCAATCGCACAGTGTTGATGCGACTGAAGGTCCAGTCGCCCCTGGACCAGATGCGACTGAGAAGTGGGTATAAAAAAAGAGCAGCTCCATTCTCCTCCCCATTTTTCAGTCGGGGAGAGAGAGAGCAGAGGCGACAAAGAGCAGAAAGAGACCGAGAAGAGAAAGAAAGAAGGAAAGTGCTGCCCGATTGTCGTGAAGCTAGTCAAGTCGAAGTTCATCTACTTCTACCTGACAATGTGAGTTCTAGGACCCCTTCTTTACATGTTTTTAACTGATTTTGGGGCTGGAATCACATATAAACCCTAGTTTTGTAAAAGTGAAAGTTGACCCATTTGAGTAAATTATGAGTAATGCGTTTATAGTAAGAAGTAGGACTTGTATATGTTTGTATGATGTCCTTGTATGAATCCCTGAGCTTTGGGAGGGTCAATTTGGGCTAAAAATGGGTTTTTGACGAGTTTGGGTGTGGGGGTTCGCGACTGCTGTTTGTGAAGAACTCCAGTCGCTGCCCAGTTAGGGTTATGCGACTGAAGGGCCATTCGGCCGAATGAGTAATAATTGATGTCCAGTCGCCCGACTGAGGCTCAGACGCCCGATTGAGCCTCAATCGCGCGATAGGTGATGCGACTGAGAGTTTCGGTCGCATGAGTCCAGTCGCAGAGTAGTTGAGTCGTACGGTTAAGAGTTAGTCGCATATAACCCAGTCGCATAATGTCTAATCGTACGGAAGGAAGTTCAATCGTACGTATGAGTACCCATTCGCATGATAGCCCAATCGCATGGCCCAGTCGCATGGAGGACATGCGACTGGTGATAGTTCAGTCGCCCGAACAGGGCTGATGTGAGTGAATGTAGTAGTGTATGTATGATGTATGTATGTTAGTATGATGTATGTATGTAGTATGATGTTGCCATAATAAATGGTGAATACTGATGATATGTAAGTATATATGTTCCTTATGCATATATGTTTTATCTTTGATAACTTTACGTGAATGAATGAATGAAAGAAATGAATGTATTAAGAACGTAAAGTGGAAGACAATGAAAGAAGGAACATGATGAATGAATGCATGCATTAACGAATGAATGAATGTAATAAAGCCTTGCAAGCAAAATGAAGGAGGTGCACACCCCTGGCAGGTGTTAGCTCAACGGTGTGCGGGTTAGCTACCCCGAAGGATGCACATCGGGGTCAGTCTTTGTGATTGACCAGAAGTATGTATGGGATCCTTGCCGCTTGCCCTAGGTGACTGGATCAGCATTAGTGCACAACGTTCGTGATTGATCATCACAGGTCCAGCACCCGCATTTGTGCACAACGTTCGGGGTATAGCATATGGCATTGATCCAGAAGTAAAGAGAAAGATAAGTGGTGTTTGTACCTACCCTAGGTGACTGGATCAGCATTTGTGCACAACGTTCGTGGCTAACCACCACAGGTCCAGCACCAGTAGTATGTATGATGAAAGGGGGTAGTGTACCTGTCACCGAATGTAATGAACGTTCGAACGAAAGTAATAAATGAATGAACGAACAGAATGAAGGTTCGAACGTATGAAGTGAAAGTATGAATGAAAGTAAAGACATACGAAAGTATGTGAAGTATGTAAAGTATGTATGTATGAAAGTAAACGAGAATGAGAAAGTGTACACGAATGAAAGTAAGTAATGAACAATAAGATAATAATAATATTATCTGCGTGTACGTATGATGTGTGAACACGTGTATGAAAGAATGGTTAATAAGAATGAAAGTATGTTTTATTATAAAACTAGAACTCACTCAGCAACGCTGACTTTTATGTGTTTTCCAGTTCGCAGGTAGTGTTGCTGAGGATGGCACGAGGCGGCTACTCAGCTCTTTTGGGAGGGCATTCTCCATTGTGTAATGCTGCAACGTCACGTGTTGCGGGCCCGTAACGCACGCAACAAGTCACGTTGCCTGCCATTACGAGATTTCTTGAGGATCTGAATCAACGAGATTACTCAAGAAATCTCCTTTATATATTTTTGAATTTAATATCTTCTTTATGAAGAAAAATATATTTTCTTATTTTGGTAGAGGTCGCTATACGACCCTATGATTGCTGAGGAATATTCATCAGCAGCAGTCATAGTATAGTTAAGCCCCTATAGTTGTTGAGCATTCTCATAAACGAGATCACTAGGTAATCTCGGGTTTCTATGTGTCTCCTCAGCAACTATAGTAAAGTTAGAAAGTTGTATTTTGTAATCGTGTCAATGATGTAATGACTTTTATGAATGAATGAGAATGTATTTATGTTTTCTTTATTAATTCCGCTGCGTATGTTATGATCATGTATTAAAAGTATGTTTAAACATTGTTTATCTAAAATATATGCAATGAAGAACCAACCGTAAGGTGCCCGGTGAGCGGGGCCTTACAAGTTGGTATCAGAGCAAAAGTTTAAGTAAAATGGGTAAATTTTCATAATAAACCTAAACTTAAACTGAGAATGGGACAGGGAGAACGAGAATGCCATCTGAGTAGACGTGTGCCATCAGGTATTTTCTTAAAGATTAACTGGTTATTATGTGCGCTTGTTATGTGAATGATGTGTACTGTTAGACTGAGATACTAATGTAGTCAGGATAGGTGATGCTCGGGGTACGAAGAGTAGAGTAAGTGGCTAATCACAACTGGCCACTGTAATTAGGGACTTACTATACTTGACATAAACTGAGCTATTTCCTTGAATGACCGTGTTGGTGTTTTAATCTTTCAGTGTGATAGAAGATGGTCGGTGATAGATCATCTGATGCTTCCCGTGATGGTGAACGTGGTGATGAGCCGCGTGTCACGCGAGGAAGATCTAGGAGAGAGAAAGTAGTTCGGGAGGAGAACGAGGTTCCTCACCAGGAAGAGATGGACGAAAGCGCCAAGTTGAGAGCCTCGGTAAAAGAGGCGGTGGTTGAGGAAGTGCACCAGGTTATGCAGACGATCTTACCGTCTGTAATGACAGAAGTGATGAAAGCAGTACGTGAGGATGATAGACGAGGGAGGAATCGGTCCTCAGGTAGGCAACAACAGACAGGGGTAGAAACAGTATTGTCGGACGATGAAGAGGAAGAAGAGGAAGAACAGGTACGGGAGACAGCCCGGGGTTGTGACTATGGGAAATTCATGAGGTGCAAGCCTCCAACTTTTGATGGCTCCGGTACTGCTACTGATGCTCACCAATGGGTGATGGAAATGGAGGCTGTCCTCGATATTAGTGACTGTCAGGAGGACAAGAAGGTGAAGTTTGCTACCCACTCTTTCACAGGGTCGGCTTTATGTTGGTGGAAGAATATAGTCCAAGCTGAGGGTACCAGGGCTATAGGGAAGATGAAGTGGGCTGAGCTGAAAAGGCTGGTGATCGAGGAATTCAGTCCTCGCCGGGAAATGGATAGAATAGAAAGGGAGTTCCTGCAGCTGGAGGCTGGGACGATGACCCATCAGCAGTACACGACTAAGTTTAACGAGTTGGCACTGTTGGTGCCAGAGCAAGTGACGCCGGTGTCTCGAAAGATTAACCGGTATATTCAGGGGCTGCCATCTGAGATTCGTTGGCATTTGATTTCCGCCCGACCGAGTACTTTCAGGTCGGCGGTGGATTTAGCTGGGAGGTTGTATGATGAACGAGCTGCTTTGGTGAAATCTGAGGGCAGTAAGAAGGGAAGTGATGAGAAGAAGTGGCAAGGAAAGAGGTTCGGTCGGGGTGATACTTCGACGAGTGGTAAAAAGGCACGGGTTGATGATCGCCGTGTGGTCGTGACAAGTGCAGGGTCGAGAAAGTGTGAAAAGTGTGGGCGAGAGCACGGTGGTGAATGCAGATGGGGGTTGAATGTATGTTTTAAGTGTGGAAAGCCCGGTCATATGGCTAAGGAGTGTAGGGCGATGAAGTGCTTTAACTGCGGGGAAAGTGGTCATATGAACAAAGATTGCAAGAAGCCGAGGTCTGGGAGTTCCGGCGGGAAGAAGGCAGTGGGTGAAGGGTCGAAGGCAAGCGCCAGAGCGTTCACGATGACGCAGGAAGAGGCTAGGACGGACCCTGATGTAGTGTCCGGTACGTTTCTGGTGAACCAAACTTTAGCCTCAGTATTATTTGATTCAGGCGCCAGTAGGAGTTTTATTTCTGCTGCTTTTAGTGCCAAATTGCCTGTTAGTAGTAGGCGTGTGGATGTGCCGTTTGATGTAGAGACCGCTATAGGTAAAACCACCAGGATCTCTGAGGTAATTGAGGGTTGCGATGTAGAACTGGAGGGTCACAAATTCCCAGTTAAACCCTTTACGATGACGTTAGGTGGGTTCGATTTGGTGCTTGGAATGGATTGGTTGGCAGACTTCGAGGCGAACATTGTGTGTCGCAAGAAGATGATCAGTTTGACAGCGCCTGATGGTAGTCCAGTGGTAGTTTATGGGGATCGGGTTACTACGATTCCGAAAGTGATCTCAATGGCAGTGGCGGGGAAATGTATGAGGCGTGGATGTAACGCCTATGTATGTTATGTGAAAGATGTAGAGAAGCCAGCACCACAACTGTCTGATGTTCCGGTTGTGTGTAAGTTCCCAGACGTGTTCCCGGAAGACTTATCGGGATTGCCACCTGACAGAGAGATCGAGTTCCAGATTGATTTAGTACCAGGCGCCCAACCTGTTGCCAAGGCACCATACCGATTGGCCCCGACAGAGATGAAAGAGTTGATGGAACAGTTACAAGAGCTACTGGATAAGGGGTTTATTAGACCAAGTATCTCACCTTGGGGTGCTCCGGTCCTGTTTGTAAAGAAGAAGGACGGTAGTATGAGGATGTGCATCGACTACCGAGAGCTGAATAAGCTGACAGTAAAGAACAGATACCCCTTGCCGAGGATCGACGACTTGTTTGATCAACTTCAGGGTGCTAGTTGGTTTTCACGTATAGATCTTCGATCAGGCTACCATCAACTGAAGGTGAAGGAGCAGGATATTCCTAAAACAGCTTTTCGTACGCGTTACGGTCATTATGAGTTCCTCGTTATGTCATTTGGTTTGACCAACGCGCCAGCTGCTTTTATGGACCTGATGAATAGGGTGTGCCGGCCGATGCTGGATAAATCAGTGATTGTATTCATTGATGATATCCTGATTTATTCAAGGAGTGAGACTGAGCATGCCGGTCACATTCGTGAAGTTTTGGAGACGTTGAGAAGGGAGAAGTTGTATGCAAAGTTCTCCAAGTGCGCATTCTGGTTGCGTGAAGTTCAATTCTTGGGTCACGTGGTAAATCCGGATGGAATTATGGTCGATCCGGCGAAAGTGGAAGCAGTAATGCAATGGAAGTCTCCGAAGACGCCGTCCGAGATCCGTAGTTTCTTGGGCTTGGCGGGCTACTACCGAAGGTTTATCCAGGACTTTTCCAAAATTGCTTCTCCACTGACCAAGTTGACCCGGAAGGATGTGAAATTTGTATGGGTCAGGCACAGGAGAAAGCATTCGAAGAACTGAAGACAAGACTGACCCAAGCTCCAGTATTGGCATTACCCGAAGGGAGTGAAGATTTGGTAGTTTATTCTGATGCCTCCTACTCGGGGTTGGGATGTGTATTGATGCAGAGGGGAAAGGTGATAGCTTATGCATCCCGACAGCTGAAAGTTCATGAGGTTAATTACCCTACTCATGACTTGGAGCTAGCAGCTGTGGTTTTCGCGTTGAAGATTTGGCGGCACTATCTGTACGGGACGAAGTGCACCATCTTCACGGATCACAAAAGCTTGAAGTACTTCTTCGAGCAAAAAGATTTGAACATGAGGCAACGGCGATGGTTGGAGCTTATAAAAGACTATGATTGTGAGATCCATTACCATCCGGGCAAAGCCAACGTTGTGGCGGATGCCCTTAGCCGAAAAGAGAGGCCCGAGCCAATTCGAGTGAAGGCGTACCAGTTAATCATGACCTCCGACGTGATGAAACAGGTCAAAGAGTTCCAAGATGAAGCCTTGAAAGACGAACATCTTAACTCGGAACGCATGAGAGGTCTGGTCGCGGAGTTGGGTGAGAACGCGACGGGTGTTAGAACTCGATTTGGGCGTATGTGGATTCCTCGTCTAGGGGATCTGCGAATGAAGATTCTGGATGAAGCCCATAAGTCTCGATACTCCATTCATCCCGGTGCCACCAAAATGTACCAAGATATGAAGAAAGATTATTGGTGGCCGGGTATGAAACGCGATGTGGTGGAGTATGTGAGTAAATGCCTCACGTGTTTGCAAGTGAAGGCGGAGCACCAGAAGCCGTATGGAAAGATTCAACCTTTGGACATCCCGGAGTGGAAGTGGGAACACATCACCATGGATTTCATCACAAAGCTGCCACGTACCCCTAAAGGGTATGATACGATCTGGGTGATTGTGGATCGATTGACGAAGAGTGCTCACTTCTTACCGATGCGGGAGACATATTCGTCCGAAAGGTTGGCCGATCTTTTCATTAAAGAGATCGTAACTCGTCATGGTGTGCCGGTGTCGATTGTGTCTGATCGCGACACCCGGTTTACATCCAAATTTTGGAAGAAATTCCATGATGCCATGGGGACGAGGTTGCATATTAGCACGGCTTATCATCCTCAAACTGATGGTCAGTCAGAGAGGACCATTCAGACCCTGGAGGACATGCTTCGGGCATGTGTTATTGATTTCGGAGGAAGTTGGGATGACCATCTACCGTTAGCTGAGTTCTCGTACAACAACAGTTATCATGCTAGCATTGGCATGCCACCCTACGAGATGTTATACGGTAGAAGATGCAGGACCCCCGTCTGTTGGGGTGAAATTGGTCAGCAAGAATTGGGAAGCGTCGAAGTGGTAGAGGCTACGAATGAAAAGCTCGAAAGAATTAAAGCGTATATGAAGGCAGCCAAAGACCGACAGAAGTCGTATGCCGACAAACGACGCAGACCAATTGAGTTCCAAGTGGGAGACCGGGTTATGTTGAAGGTCTCACCTTGGAAATGGATCATTCGATTCCGGAAGCGGGGTAAGTTGAGTCCGCGGTATATAGGCCCTTTCCGAATCGTTGCTCGAGTAGGGGAGGTGGCCTATAGGTTAGATCTGCCAGACGAACTAAGTGGAATCCAACCGACTTTCCACGTGTCTCATCTGAGGAAATGTTTGGCAGACGAGGACATGGTCGTTCCACTGGATGATATCGAGGTAGACGAGAAGCTCAATTATGTAGAGCAACCAGTGGCGATCATAGATCGCAAAGAGAAGAGGTTGAGGAATAAAGTGGTTCCCCTTGTGCGTGTACAGTGGCAGCACAGGAAGGGATCCGAGTCGACGTGGGAAACTGAAGAAGAAATGAGGCAGCATTACCCACGACTGTTCGAAGAATGACAGGTTTCGGGGACGAAACCTAAAATAAGGGGGGTGGACTTGTAACACCCGAAAGTTTGACTTCTCAGCATGTGATGCGACTGAGCTTCAGTCGCCTGTGATTTATGCGACTGAAGTTCAACCGCATGACTATTCGGCCGATTGGAGCTCAACCACACGATTGGAGTTCAATCGCCCGAATGGAGTATGAGTCGTATGGAACATGTACGACTGAGGTCCAATCGCACAGTGTTGATGCGACTGAAGGTCCAGTCGCCCCTGGACCAGATGCGACTGAGAAGTGGGTATAAAAAAAGAGCAGCTCCATTCTCCTCCCCATTTTTCAGTCGGGGAGAGAGAGAGCAGAGGCGACAAAGAGCAGAAAGAGACCGAGAAGAGAAAGAAAGAAGGGAAAGTGCTGCCCGATTGTCGTGAAGCTAGTCAAGTCGAAGTTCATCTACTTCTACCTGACAATGTGAGTTCTAGGACCCCTTCTTTACATGTTTTTAACTGATTTTGGGGCTGGAATCACATATAAACCCTAGTTTTGTAAAAGTGAAAGTTGACCCATTTGAGTAAATTATGAGTAATGCGTTTATAGTAAGAAGTAGGACTTGTATATGTTTGTATGATGTCCTTGTATGAATCCCTGAGCTTTGGGAGGGTCAATTTGGGCTAAAAATGGGTTTTTGACGAGTTTGGGTGTGGGGGTTCGCGACTGCTGTTTGTGAAGAACTCCAGTCGCTGCCCAGTTAGGGTTATGCGACTGAAGGGCCATTCGGCCGAATGAGTAATAATTGATGTCCAGTCGCCCGACTGAGGCTCAGACGCCCGATTGAGCCTCAATCGCGCGATAGGTGATGCGACTGAGAGTTTCGGTCGCATGAGTCCAGTCGCAGAGTAGTTGAGTCGTACGGTTAAGAGTTAGTCGCATATAACCCAGTCGCATAATGTCTAATCGTACGGAAGGAAGTTCAATCGTACGTATGAGTACCCATTCGCATGATAGCCCAATCGCATGGCCCAGTCGCATGGAGGACATGCGACTGGTGATAGTTCAGTCGCCCGAACAGGGCTGATGTGAGTGAATGTAGTAGTGTATGTATGATGTATGTATGTTAGTATGATGTATGTATGTAGTATGATGTTGCCATAATAAATGGTGAATACTGATGATATGTAAGTATATATGTTCCTTATGCATATATGTTTTATCTTTGATAACTTTACGTGAATGAATGAATGAAAGAAATGAATGTATTAAGAACGTAAAGTGGAAGACAATGAAAGAAGGAACATGATGAATGAATGCATGCATTAACGAATGAATGAATGTAATAAAGCCTTGCAAGCAAAATGAAGGAGGTGCACACCCCTGGCAGGTGTTAGCTCAACGGTGTGCGGGTTAGCTACCCCGAAGGATGCACATCGGGGTCAGTCTTTGTGATTGACCAGAAGTATGTATGGGATCCTTGCCGCTTGCCCTAGGTGACTGGATCAGCATTAGTGCACAACGTTCGTGATTGATCATCACAGGTCCAGCACCCGCATTTGTGCACAACGTTCGGGGTATAGCATATGGCATTGATCCAGAAGTAAAGAGAAAGATAAGTGGTGTTTGTACCTACCCTAGGTGACTGGATCAGCATTTGTGCACAACGTTCGTGGCTAACCACCACAGGTCCAGCACCAGTAGTATGTATGATGAAAGGGGGTAGTGTACCTGTCACCGAATGTAATGAACGTTCGAACGAAAGTAATAAATGAATGAACGAACAGAATGAAGGTTCGAACGTATGAAGTGAAAGTATGAATGAAAGTAAAGACATACGAAAGTATGTGAAGTATGTAAAGTATGTATGTATGAAAGTAAACGAGAATGAGAAAGTGTACACGAATGAAAGTAAGTAATGAACAATAAGATAATAATAATATTATCTGCGTGTACGTATGATGTGTGAACACGTGTATGAAAGAATGGTTAATAAGAATGAAAGTATGTTTTATTATAAAACTAGAACTCACTCAGCAACGCTGACTTTTATGTGTTTTCCAGTTCGCAGGTAGTGTTGCTGAGGATGGCACGAGGCGGCTACTCAGCTCTTTTGGGAGGGCATTCTCCATTGTGTAATGCTGCAACGTCACGTGTTGCGGGCCCGTAACGCACGCAACAAGTCACGTTGCCTGCCATTACGAGATTTCTTGAGGATCTGAATCAACGAGATTACTCAAGAAATCTCCTTTATATATTTTTGAATTTAATATCTTCTTTATGAAGAAAAATATATTTTCTTATTTTGGTAGAGGTCGCTATACGACCCTATGATTGCTGAGGAATATTCATCAGCAGCAGTCATAGTATAGTTAAGCCCCTATAGTTGTTGAGCATTCTCATAAACGAGATCACTAGGTAATCTCGGGTTTCTATGTGTCTCCTCAGCAACTATAGTAAAGTTAGAAAGTTGTATTTTGTAATCGTGTCAATGATGTAATGACTTTTATGAATGAATGAGAATGTATTTATGTTTTCTTTATTAATTCCGCTGCGTATGTTATGATCATGTATTAAAAGTATGTTTAAACATTGTTTATCTAAAATATATGCAATGAAGAACCAACCGTAAGGTGCCCGGTGAGCGGGGCCTTACAACTCGGGGGAGTGTAAGTGGGGATCCAACATCTGTTTCAAGTGTGGGAGGACTGGGCATATGGCCAAGGATTGCCGAATGGGCAAGTGTTTTAACTGTGGAAAAGTGGTCATATGAGCAGAGATTGCAAGAAGCCGAGGGCTGAGGGCTCAGGGGAGAAGAAGACGGGAGGAGAAGTATCGAGGGCAAAGGCTAGGGCGTTCACCATGACGCAGGAGGAGGCTAGAACGGACCCTGACGTTGTGTCCGGTACGTTCCTAATAGACCAAATTTTAGCCTCTATATTATTTGATTCGGGTGCTAGTAGGAGTTTTACTTCTACTACCTTCTGTGCTAAACTACCTGTTAGAAGTAAATGCCTCGATAAGTCCTTTGAAGAAAAAACCGCTATTGGTAAATCCACTAGGGTTACGGATGTGATAGAAGGCTATGCCATAGAATTAGAGGGCCATAGGTTTGCTGCCAAGTTACATGTGATGCCTCTAGGAGGATTTGATGTAGTGTTAGGGATGGACTGGTTAGCAACCTACGAAGCGAATATCGTGTGCCGAAAGAAGATGATTAGACTGACGGCGACCGACGGAAGTCCGGTGACAATATATGGCGATCGAGTTACGACGATTCCGAAGGTGGTCTCGATGGCGGTGGCGGGAAAGTGTATGAGGCGCGGATGTAGCGCCTACTTATGTTATGTAAAGAATGTAGAGACGCTAACACCACAGTTATGCGATGTGCCAGTGGTGTGTGACTTTCCAGACGTGTTTCCCGAAGACTTATCGGGATTGCCACCTGACTGAGAGATCGATTTCCAGATCGACCTGATACCGGGTGCCCAACCTGTCGCAAAAGCACCATATCGCTTGGCTCCGACGGAGATGAAAGAGTTGATGGAGCAGTTGCAGGAGCTGCTGGATAAGGGGTTTATCAGACCGAGTATCTCACCTTGGGGTGCTTCGGTCCTGTTCGTAAAGAAGAAGGATGGTAGTATGAGGATGTGCATCGACTACCGCGAGCTGAATAAGCTGACGGTGAAGAACAGATACCCCTTACCAAGGATCGATGACTTGTTTGATCAACTCCAGGGTGCCAGTTGGTTTTCAAGGATAGATCTTCGATCGGGGTACCATCAACTGAAGGTGAAGGAGCAGGATATCCCTAAAACAGCCTTTCGTACGTGCTATGGTCACTACGAGTTTCTTGTCATGTCTTTTGGGTTGACCAATGCGCCGGCTGCTTTTATGGATTTGATGAACCGAGTGTGTCGACCAATGTTAGATAAATCAGTGATTGTATTCATCGATGATATCCTGATTTATTCGAGAAGTGAAGAAGAGCATGCCGGGCATATTCGAGAAGTATTGGAAACGTTGAGAAGGGAGAAATTGTACGCCAAGTTCTCCAAGTGCGCCTTTTGGTTACGCGAGGTGCAATTTCTGGGTCACGTAGTGAATGCAGAAGGAATAATGGTGGACCCAGCAAAGGTTGAGGCCGTGATGCAATGGAAGTCACCGAAGACGCCAACCGAGATTCGCAGCTTCTTGGGGCTGGCGGGCTACTATAGAAGATTTATTCAAGACTTCTCCAAGATAGCCTCACCTTTGACAAAATTGACTCGCAAGGATGTAAAGTTCGTGTGGGGTTGAGAACAGGAGGACGCTTTTGAGGAATTGAAGACGAGACTGACACAAGCTCCTGTCTTGACATTGCCCGAGGGAAATGAAGACTTGGTGGTCTATTCGGATGCATCCTATTCTGGGCTGGGTTGCGTATTGATGCAACGCGGAAAGGTCATAGCCTATGCATCTCGACACCTGAAGACCCACGAAGCCAATTATCCCACGCACGACCCAGAACTAGCTGCGGTGGTTTTCGCGTTGAAGATTTGGCGGCACTATCTATACGGGACGAAGTGCACCATCTTCACGGATCACAAGAGCTTGAAGTACTTCTTCGAGCAGAAGGATCTAAACATGAGGCAGAGGCGGTGGTTAAAGCTGATAAAAGATTATGATTGTGAGATCCATTACCACCCGGGCAAAGCCAATGTGGTGGCTGATGCCCTTAGCCGGAAGGAAAGGCCCGAGCCGATTCGGGTGAAGGCTTATCAGCTGATTATGACCTCTGACGTGATGACACAGGTTAAGGAGTTCCAAGACGAGGCTTTGAAGGAAGATCGTCTTAACTCCGAAAGGATGAGAGGTCTAGTTACAGAACTGGGTGAGAACACTCTTGGTGTTAAGACCCGATTTGGGCGAGTGTGGATTCCTCGGTACGGGGATCTACGTGGAAAGATCATGGATGAGGCCCATAAGACTCGATATTCCATTCACCCCGGTGCTACCAAGATGTACCAAGACATGAAGAAAGACTATTGGTGGCCGGGCATGAAGCGTGATGTGGTGGAATATGTGAGTAAGTGCATGACTTGTTCACAGGTCAAGGCAGAGCATCAGAAACCGTACGGGAAGATCCAACCGTTGGATATACCCAAGTGGAAGTGGGAGCACATCACCATGGATTTCATCACGAAACTACCACGTACCCCGAAAGGGTATGATGCTATATGGGTGATAGTTGATCGATTGACGAAGAGTGCCCACTTCCTACCGATCCGCGAGACGTATTCATCTGAAAGATTGGCGGATCTATTTATCAAAGAAATTGTAGCTCGTCATGGCGTACCGGTGTCTATTGTGTCTGATCGTGACACCCCGTTTACCTCCAAGTTTTGGAAGAGGTTTCATGATGCAATGGGGACGAGGCTACACATTAGCACGGCATATCATCCCCAGACAGACGGTCAGTCTGAGAGGACGATCCAAACACTCGAAGACATGCTTCGAGTGTGCGTGATCGATTTTGGAGGAAGTTGGGACGATCACCTGCCGTTAGCAGAATTCTCGTACAATAACAGTTATCATGCCAGCATTGGCATGCCGCCCTATGAGATGTTGTACGGTAGGAAATGTAGGACGCCCGTATGTTGGGGAGACATTGGGCAGAAGGAACTGGGTGGTGTCGAGGTAGTTGAAGCAACGACTATAAAGTTAGAAAAGATCAAAGCCTTCATGAAGGCGGCGAAAGACAGACAAAAGTCGTATGCTGACAAGAGGCGAAGACCGATAGAGTTCAAGGTCGGTGATCGGGTCATGTTGAAGGTCTCGCCTTGGAAAGGAATTATTAGGTTCCGAAAGCGGGGTAAACTGAGCCCGTGGTATATAGGCCCTTTCCGAATTATCGCCCGTGTGGGAGAGGTGGCCTATAGGTTGGAACTGCCAGATGAGCTGAGTGGAATTCACCCGACCTTCCACGTATCTCATCTGAGGAAATGTTTGGCCAATGAAGATATGGTTGTACCGCTGGAGGATATCGAAGTAGACGAACGGCTCAACTATGTAGAGCAACCAGTGGCGATCATCGATAGAAAAGAGAAACGGCTAAGAAACAAAGTGGTTCCTCTTGTGCGCGTACAGTGGAAGCATAGGAAGGGATCTCAGTCTACGTGGGAGATTGAAGAAGAGATGAGACAACATTACCCACATCTGTTCGAAGAATGACAGGTTTCGGGGACGAAACCTAAATAAGGGGGGTGGACTTGCAACACCCGGAAAATTTTCTAATCGAGTCAAGTGATAGTGATGGGCTCGGATGAAAACCATTTAATGAATATAAAATGGTTGCGGGTATTACACCGAGTTAACCCTTCGGGTCATGAGTTTAACGAGTTTGGGGTCCCGGGAACGCCTGGCATATAAATAGTTGGATCAGCTGAGCAACTCTCATTTTCACTCAAACGCCCATTCTAGAGAGAGAAAGTGTAGAGAGAGAAAGTGTCGAATTGAAGCTCGGGTGGTCACGGATCGAAGGCTGGTGTTTGTGGACTCCTAAACTACAAGAATCAAGGTAAGAAACGTATCTAAATTGCTCTATTTGGTGAAAAACCCGAGTTTGGGTTTTTGAGTTTTTAAAGTGGCAAAAATCGCCCCAAAACACACGTTTTAGGGTAAGAAAACGTGTAATGAGCTTAGATATAGCTTCCTGGATGATAATCCAAGGGTTTGGGTGGAAAGGATTGGATTTTTGGGCTAAAACGAGCTGATTCGTAAATTTCAGCTCGTTCTGCGAATTTAAGGTCTCATCCACCGAAACTGTAAGTTCGTCCAGCGAAACTGGAAGGATTTACAGCGAAGTTACAGTTTCGCTGCAGCGAAACTACATATTCGCCTGAGCGAAACTATAGTTTCGCTGATGACTATGCCAATGCCCAAGTTGACCTTAGATATTGCGAAACTAGGGAATTCCAACGAAAGTTGGGCGCTCGAGGTAGCGAATCTGTCCAGCGGAACTGGCAGAATGCTGCCCAGCGAAACTAGCAGCGAAACTGCTAATTCGCCCGGCGAAACTACGGGCGAATTTGCGGGCGAAACTACCTGCGAACTTAGTAGCGAAATTAGGCAGAAATTAACTCTTTTGAGTGTTAACCTATCTGCAGGCAGTGTAGTGTGATCCGCGTCTTTAAGGCTTGATTGAGAAGCTGCTTGTCAAGCACAGGTGAGTTCTAGGACCCCACATTTACTTGTTTCAATTGATTTTGGGGCTGGAACACATATAAACTTGTTTACTGACGTATGTATGTATGGCCCATTTGGGTATAATGTTGTGTTATACGTCTAAGGTATGGTTGTGGACTCGACACGTTATATAAGGTCCTAGTATGAGTCCCCACGGTCTTGAAGGGACAGCTAGTGCTACTGCACTCAAGATGACGCATAGTAAGTCCCGGATTCGGGAAGGATACGGGAGTAAGTGCCTAGTGATGATTGATGATGTAGGCGATGAATGTACGAGGTTATGTATGATGATGTATGATGATGCATGTATGATGTTATGTATGACGATGTACGTATGATGCTATGTATGATGACGTATGTGTGATGTGTGCGTGTGTTCCTTATAATGATGTATGAATATCTTTCCATGGCTTTACGTATTAATGAACGAACGAACGAAGTATTATGTAACGTAAAGTGAAAGATAACGAAAGAGGAACACGATGACGAATGCATGTATTAATGAATGAACGAATGAGTAAAAGATGATGAATACATGCATTAACGAACGAATTAACGAATGATGTCTTGTAAACATTGGATAAGTATAACGGGTCCTTCTTGGTGATTGACCATATGTATGGTACCCCTACCGCTTACCCCTAGTACCGTGGCATACGTTTTGCTGTTCATTTAATGACTTCGGCCGGTAGCTAATAACGTTCGGGGTATAGCAGGTGGTAGTGGTACAAAAGATATCCAATGTGCAAGAAAAGATGTAACGGGGTCCTTGTCATTCGACCACAGTAATCATGGCTGTGTGCCATGAAGTGGGTAAAGCCTGACAGGACCTAAACGAAAAGTGAAAGATAACGATGTATGACGAACGAACGAATGAGATAATAAAGATATTATCTATATGTATGTACGATGTATGATCACGTGTAAAGAATGAACGGTTTTAATATGAACAAAGTATGTTTATTATAAAACTAGAACTCACTCAGCAACGCTGACTTTTTATGTGTTTCCAGTTGGCAGGTAGCGTTGCTGGGGATGGCACGAGGCGGCTACTCAGCTCTTTTGGGATGACATTCTCCATTTGATAATGCTGCAACGTCATGCGTTGTGGGCCCATAACGCACGCAACTCATCACGTTGCATGCCATTACGAGATTTCTTGAGGATTCCCATAAAAGGGATTACTTAAGAAATCTCCTTTAATTTTGATAATGTTGCCACGCACTGGAAGTGCGTGTGCATAGTACATGCAACAAAGTATGTTGCATGAGGGTGTCAAGAGTGTTCCGTAAGGGTTCCGATGTACGGAATTACCTACGGAATATTCTTTAGTATAAAAATATAATTTTTATATTTTGAACTTAATATCTTCTATAGAGGTCACTGTGTATGACCTTATGGTTGCTGAGGATTCATATGAACGAGATTACTTACGTAATCAAAGGTTTCATATGCTTCAGCAGCAATCATAGCGAAGATAGGCAAAGCAGAGAAAGCTGTATTTTGTAATCATGTCAATGATGTAATGACTTTTATGAATGAATGAGAATGTATATTTTATTAATTCCGCTGCGTTATTTTATGATTATATACACAATGTATGTTTTACGTGCGATGAACCACCAACCGTAAGGCGCCCGGGAGCGGGGCCTTACACTACCCTTCCCAGTAACGGTGGAAGAGTGCAATGCATGAAGGTGTGGCCGCCACTTGGGTTGAAGAAGTACGAAACTCTTTCATACCTTCCACCTCTAACAGAGACCCAATTGGCTAAGGAAGTCGATTACCTTCTCCGCAATAAGTGGGTTCCTTGTTTGGAATTTGAATTGGAACATGGGTTTGTCTACCGAGAGAACCATAGGTCCCCAGGGTATTATGATGGAAGATACTGGATTATGTGGAAGCTACCTATGTTTGGGTGCACTGATTCTTCCCAAGTAATGAAGGAGCTAGGCGAGTGCAAGAAGGAGTACCCTCAAGTATGGATCCGTATTATTGGATTTGACAATGTCCGTCAAGTCCAGTGTATCAGTTTCATCGCATGTAAGCCAGATGGATACTAAGCAAGAAACAAATTGTACTTTTTTTCTAGCATTCCAAATTTTGTAAATGAACTTTGAGGAGAACAAGAAAAAGTACCCAAATGCCTTTCTTCATATTATTTTGTTATGATAATGTCTCTCGAGCTTAGTATATTTGTTTCTTTGCGTACAAGCCCCAACGCCTAACCAATAACGGTTTGCTTGGATAGTTAGATTAAAGAACTACAGAACTCTAATTTAAATCTACTTACAATTACGTATTCTGAATAATCTAACTTATGCAAAGTAAATTATTATTGCAACTTACAATTACAACTTAAGTTGAATAAATTTAAACTTAGTTTGAAGTGGCAATATTAACGTATGAATGAGTTAATTTGATATATAGTCTCTCTAATAGGTTAAGTATGTAAGGTCAGAATTAGCGAAAAAGAAAAGCGTATAATTAAGGTTGAAACTTTATACAGTGTATATCTAACATCCAAACGGTTACTTTATTTATAACTTACTAGTAGTTACCCGCGCGCGTTGCGGCGCACTCGTTATGTTAATTAATAAGGGTGTGTTGTAGTAACTGGGGTGCGTTCATACATGTAAATGTCGATGTTGTATTTGCAGGGTCGACAATGGTCCTGCTTTGTTATGTACATGTGTCATGACCTTATAGTTAGTCAACATATGACCTTATTTTTAGCGCATAACCCAATATGAAATGTCTTGGGGCAAGAGTTTATGTTATTGTGCAAGGTTTTAAAGGAAACATCATAAAGTTGTTTTTTTTGTTTACATTATTTTGAGACGTCACGTAGTGACGTTCTACAGCTTAGAGTTGATGTTGTACGTAGCTCATGGTTTGTCATAAGTCTTGCAGAGTTCGATTATCTCATCAAAATAAGAAATTCATAGGAAGCCAATTTCACCAAACAAACCCATCTCACCTACTAACGGTAGCAAGTGAGCATTACAAAGAAGACAAACAAACCCATCGTTTACTGAGCATTACAAACAAGACGACCATCATGAAACTGAGATCAAAATAAGAAATTCATAGGAAGTCAATTTCACCAAACAAACCCATCTCACCTAATACGAGTAGCAAGTGAGCATTACAAAGAAGACAAACAAATGTAAACATTTTCTGTATGATGCATATTATTCATTAAAAACACCACCCAGTAAGGGTAGAGAATGAGGAAGTACCTGTAAGATGATGACCTAGGAAAGGTGAGGAACCTTTGTTATGATCAGGGAAATGAGATCCTGAAACTCAGAAGATCATGAATTCTGTGTTTTAATAACATTCAGGTAATACAACATATGATAAGAAACAAAGTGTAGTGAAAATATCTAAACAAACAATTAATATATCATAATTATAATATTCGGCAGGACGTACTACTAATTTCATTAATAGTAACTTAGATCATGATACTGAAATCCAAATAACAGAGTCATATGAAGGCAATTTAACCAATAAAACCCATATTACCTACTAATACTACCAACCGAGCATTACAAAAACAGAACCTTTGTAGTAAGAGTAGCAATTGAGCATTACCCAATTTAACCAATAAAACCCATATTACCTACTAATACTACCAACCGAGCATTACAAAAACAGATACTTTGTAGTAAGAGTAGCAACTGAGCATTACAAAGAAGACAACCTTTGTTATGATCATCAAACTGAGGTCATGAAATTGAAACGATGATGAATTTTGTATATTAATCAGACTCAGGTAATAGAACATATACTCAGGTAATAGAACATATGATAAGTAGTACTAATTTCATAAATACTAACTGAGATCATGAGAGTCAAATCAAAATAAGGAAACTGAAAGTGACCATTACAACCTTTGTTATGATTAAAGAAGAGAAACCAACAGCGGGTGCAGAAGAGGGTGAAAGATTAGAAAAAGCAGAACATTACCGGAACTGGAACGGTGGTCGTCGCGAACATCGAAGGCGAAGCGGATTTGGGGAATAGGATCACACGGGAAGCCGGTATTACAACAACCAGAGCAGCAAAACCATACAATATCAAAACCATAAAACCCAAGTCTATTGATATGATGAAACTGCAATTAGAGAAGCATAAATGGATGTAAAACTTATGAAGTGGAAACCTGAATTTGAAATATTATTGGCGTAATTAGGTACTAATGCTACAAATCAACAAAACAAGATGTACAAATTGTGAAGTGGATACCTGAATTCAACTATTAGCAGCCTAAACAGCTACTAACGCTACAAAACCAACAAATACAGAGCAGCAAAGACGAGCCTATTTGAAACCGAGTACCTGTAAATCACATATAAGAACCGACGTGAATGATATTGTTGTGGTTCCCTGGTTCGAAAAACAAATAGCAGAAACATCAAAGATTAATATACAGACGAAATCAAATGCTCGGTCGACTTTGGACGGCCGGCTGCAATCGCATCGAAGAGGCATCTCATTTGGGGAAGGGGGTATAGGCAGATGAAGGGGAATGCGAATTGGGGAAGGTAGTGATATGCAAACGCAACCATGGAATGTAAATGGGCAGGAGCTTTAAATGGGGGTGTGGAAACGCCATGGAAATGGCTTGCCAACAGGCGTGGGAGGTGAAACGTACCTCCGGCGACAGAGGCAGGAGACGATCGGAAACGGATTGGAGGGGAAGGCAAGAGTGGAAATGAAGTGATGACCATATTAAAGGGGAAGGGGTTGAAAGGGACGATGAGGGCGGTGCTGGAGGTGTAACGGCCGGTGGAGGAGAGGAAGGGGAAAGGCCGCCGGTATGGCTACCGGTGCTTAAATGAGGGGTAATGGCTACCGGTGGTTCAATGACCGGTAACGGCTGAAAGAGGAGAAGGCGACGGCGAGATTGCAGATGAAGGGGCGCGTCTTACGATGGTGGGGAAATTACAATTCTAGACATCCAATATATATTATATAGTATTAGAGATTATTGTTTCTTGTAATCAAAATCGCCGTACTTAAATTATAAGTTAAACTATAAATTAAAAGAAAATTCTAAGTTAAACTTTAAACTTTTGATTATAATTTTATTTTTCCATGTATAGTAAAGAATTATATTATTAAAAATTGTTTTATACACTTATGAATTTTGAATGGTATATGTTTCTTTTCATCACACGTGTGATACACGAGTGATAAACTAGTTCTGGATAATTGCAAGTATCTTAGAACTTTAAAAATATATTTTAATGTTACATAATCTATACTAATTAATAATCTAAAATGTTTAGAAGACCGATGACATTTTTCTACAATGTCAGACTTGGATTTGGACACTTATCGTTACTCGAATGAAAGTTAACCCTTCAATAATACATAAAATACTAATGATTATTTATATACTTTCCAATTTTGATAAATTTAAAACATGCTTTCATAAAAAAAAATTTAAATACCGATTAAATTACCGCTGGCCAAAATGCAATTTGATTCTTTTTATTTAAAAACATAATTTTTTCAAAACAATAATTTATAAAATATGAAGTTTTTAATACAAAGAACCTTAAAAAATGATATTGTTTGAAAAAATATTTTTTTTAAAAAATTATAGTGTGATAAATAATACTTTTTTAAAGCAAAAGCTTTTTAAAGACGAAAGTTAGTAAATATTTGTTATTGTGTTATTTCCTAAAGTAGTTAATTATACACAATTTTAAAAATATTTATCTCAAAGAAACAAACAAACAAAACAAACAAACAAACCCAGTATATCCCACTCAAGAGCAGGGTCTAGGGAGGGTAGGTGTAGGTGAGTCTTTCCTCTATCTTGTTAGGTAGAGAGACCGCTTCCAAAGAGACCCCCGGCTCGATAGCAAAAGCCATACTGAAAACAAGACACATGGCATACCTTATATAAGAAATCCTACCACACATAGCATACAGCATACAATAAATCTTACAGCACATAGTATACAAAAAGCCATACCGATTGCAATACATCCTTCAAGTAAATCATACGACACATAGCATACAGTATACAATAAATCTAATATTTATCTCAAAGAAATATTTTAAATTTTCAAATTGACAATTAAGTATTAATTTATATTTTTATTCAGCTCGTACCCGAGTCTTTAAACTAGTATGTGTATATATATATATTAATATATAAAGTTTTGTGTGTTATGTATATCAATGATTATTTAAAATATATATTCACTAAGCAATAATCAAGTTTCACAATCTTCAATATAAGTCATATAGCTAGTATACATGTATACTCTTAATTCAGGTTTCATCATTTAAAAAAAAATAAAAAATACTAGAAATTAAGCACACGCGATGCGACGTGTTTGTGAACCTTGTAATGCGTTTGAGTCGGTATAATTACTACAGTTAAATATGAAAAGAGGCACGAAGTTATGACAGTTTGATATAGATATTAAAGAGTTATATGTCTGGCACATTGCGCTGTAAACAAACCTAACATTGAGTTGATAACATTTAAGAAAAATAAATAATTGAGAAAAAATATAAAAAGTTAAAACAGAAAAAGAAATATGAAAGAAAAAGAGATACTCATGAATTCAAACATACGTCAATTGTTTAAAAATCCAAAGTTCTAACCATGCGAGCCAACCAAATCTTTAGCAATAGTATTGAAACATTACATTACAAATAAATTTACTAAAGTAAGCCCCTTTTGTTAATGTACAACCATAATAACATAATGTACAAACCAATATGCATAGATAAGTTAGAAATTAGTATTATATAAATTTCATAAAATTAAAATACTTGAAGAAAATTGCATGAATCTAAAAGAAAAGAAAACTTTAAATGAGCGTTTTAATAAAACACTTAAAGGACCTTATTATTGTTGTCTAAAAATACAAGTTGTTTTTATGTATAAGCATTAGTCATTTACAAATACTATACCTTTAACAAAATTCACTACAAGAAAAATGACATTCAGCAAGGACAAAAGTCCTCGCTAAATGTTAGAATGTCCTCACTGAAGATGTATAGCGAGGACATGTCCTCGCTGGAATTTCCTCGCCAAAGCCCGGTGGCTACAGGTCTACAGCAAGGATAGTCAACGAATACAGCGAGGACATCTCTGATTTTTGAAAAAGTAATTAAATACCCTACAGCAAGGACTTTGTCCTCACTATAAAATTTACTTTAAATAATTATAAAAATACATATAACATATATATTTATACATTATACATGTATAAATGTATTATAAACGTATTTGTTAATATATTTATACATTATACGTGTATTTATTAAATACCCTACAGCAAGGACAAAGTCCTTGCTGTATTTTAGAGAGGACTTTTTGTAGTATTTTATTTTGTCATTGCTAAAGACTTTAGAGAGGACTTTGTCCTTGCTGAATGACTGGGAATTTCACAGCCATTTTTGCTGTAAATGCAGCTTCCCGCCCAGAATTTTTCTGGGTCAATGCCTGTTCTGTTTTCCAGATTTCCATCAAACACCAATGATATAATCAATCATACAACCAAAATATCATCATACCATAATCGGTTACATAATCTAATATCAATATCTAAGTTCAAATGATAAATTTGGTTACATAATTTAATACCAAGATCTAAGTTCATAAGAAACATTAGGATAACCTAGTCAGAGTTGTCGCTCTCGCAATCAGAGTCAAATTCAATCACAATATTGTGTTCTGCCAAACCTTTTACAATATTTTCCAATTTAGTAGCAAGGCGCGTATATTTTTTCTTTGATGATGCCAGCTTTTCATTGACTTGTTCTTGGGTGTAGACAGGTGGTGGTGGGGTAGATGGTCCTGGACTAGAAGATGATGAAGTGTATCGGGCCAAACCGGGTACAACATGTCCACGGCCCCTGTTAAACCCACGACGTGTACCCAATACCTGATCCATGATCTGCTTCTCTGTCAACGGGTTAGCTGCACCTTCTTGTCGGCTCAGTAGGTCATTCATTTCATCCTGTATAGTTACAAAATAATAAATAATCAATGTTATATAAATCTAATCATTTATGCAAATTAACCGAAGTACCTAAAACTAAAAATAGCCAAATACCTAACTGATTACTTACATATTGTTGTTGAGCAAGTTGTGGTAATGGGATTTTCCCATTTTTAGAGCACCTCTCCTTGAAATTCTCGATTAAACTCGGATATTTTCCATCAATCTGACGCTGTACGTAACACATGAAATAAAGTGAATACGTATAGTTAATAACAATTAAACAAAAAATGCACAAAACCTATACTACATACTACCAAACTTACATTATAATTTTATATTATATATATATATATATATATATATATTTGCTTTAAAAGTGACTTACACGGTCATGTCTGATCGATACAATAGACTTGGTCCCATGGTAACTTGGGTAGCGGTGACGGGATCTATTACTTTTGTTCACCGCCGAGCGGCGAACATTGTCTTCGCTGCAGTAGGAATTGACCATCTCATTCCACATCTCAGGCGTCACGCCCTCGGGAACCTTCTGGCGAATGGCTTCTCTGTTTTCCAACCCCCCAAGTTTGGTGAAATTATTTAACTTGAACCTGTGTTTTGCACCAGAATAGAGTTCGGCGCAAAGCTTCATGATACCAGTCTCAAATGGGATTTTTTAGCCCGGATGATCAAGATAAGGTGCCAGATTAAAATAAGTCTGTAATTTATAAAAAAATATATATAATAATTAGCAACATAGTATGTTATTTAAAGTTTCAATATATTAAACAATCTTAACCTCCAATTGGGGCCATATGGCAGTCATCGCCTCATCGGGGACATCTTTCCAAGATTTATAGTTCAGTGGGACTGTAGTCCTTATAGTAACCCCGAGGAGATTTACGAAGTCACTTGAGTTATCCCCCACCGGTCTCATAGTTTGTTGGTCCTCAAAGTCAAAGACAATAGGAAATGGCTTACAACCATTCTTTTCCCATCGTTTGCGCAACCCCTTGTTTGTAGCCTTCCTCCTTTTATTAGATGACCCTACAAATTCAAGTGAACAAATAAAAAATACAAGTAAACAAGACCTTGTAAAAATAAATGAAAATCAAGTAAACATCTTACCAATCGCCGCACAGCCTGAAGCGGGGTTCCATCCTCCCGGTGGAGGATCACCATGACCATCACCATCGTGTCCCCTAACATCCACATCAGCCATCTGAAAATCCAAATACAACAATACGAACTAGTTTTTTCGAGATCAATAGAAATACAACCCAATAAACATATTAACAATATAAAAGCATAACAAAAGTCAATACATATATTGATTTCAATTAAAGGTCTTATTACAAATTATGATTGCAATTCAATCGGATTCATCACTAGAATAATTGTGTGCTACGTTGTCGTTATCGAGTTCGTTATCGGATGTATCACTATCAGGATCATCGTTGACATCATCATCAATAAACTCAGCATCATCATGACGGGCAGGAATAGGAATCTCTTCAACTTCGGTGGCATGACCCATACTCAAACTAGTATAAGTCAAATCCTCCAAGTTGGCAGACAATGCAAGTGCACTCGAATTGTCATCATGGATGACATCTTCAGTAACTTCTACCATAATATCTCTGTCCCAAATCTTACGATGATTAACCTCTTGGACGACTTTCCAATAATCTTGTCTTTTAGATGGGTCTTGAAGATAAAATACTTGGTTTGCTTGTGTAGCAAGAATGTACTGTTCTCCTTTAAACCACTCATGCTGAATAGAAATGCTAGTTATGTTATTTTTGGTAACACAATGTTGCTTATCGGTTTTGAACCATTTACATCGAAACAACACAACCTTGTAATCACGCATATAAGTTAGCTCCAAAATCTCTTCCAACACGCCATAAAAAGTCTCTCCTTCAAGCCCGGGCGTTGAAATACCACTGTTCTGAGTTGTACGCTTTATATCACGACTGTGAACCACAAACCTCACACCATTAACTATACAAGCAGTGTAAGTGTTTGCAAAAATTGGTCCATTTGCCAAAGAATGTAACTCGGGGCTAAAATGTGATTCTCTAGCAGCTACTTTCATCTTATTGATCTATATATGAAAAGAGAAGAATTAAAAAGTTGTAAATCATTTCTGTTGTAAGTGTTTACAAATAAGTTGAGAAATATACCCACAACGAGTTTACCTTCTTCTTAAACCAGTCAGGAAATGTAGATTCTGCATCTTTCCCGAGCATGGTAATAGTGAACTCACTGTAAATGTTAATGATATTATTGGAATCGTCGAAAAGATAGCTTATGAAAAGATGGTTTGAAATAAGAGCACTTACCTGATGTGTTCGGCCACCTCAGGGCTGTTATTAAGTACAAACCATTCAACTTTCTTGCAAAGTACGGGATTCAAATCTTTCGTTGTACTCTTGCTAATTGGCGTACACACTGATTGGAAAACATGTAACTCACGTGCTAGAGCTGGAGCGTCCTCATTTCTATCCGGGCGATTGAATTTGGTCGATACATCCCGAAGATATATTGAACAGAAAGTTAGCGCTTCTTCAAAAACATAACCCTCCGCTATAGAACCTTCGGGCCTAGCCTTGTTTCTGACATAATTTTTTAGCTTCTTCATGTATCTTTCAAATGGATACATCCACCTCATGAAAACAAGACCACCTTGAATAGCCTCCTCGGGTAGATGCAAAACCAAATGAATCATTATGTCAAAAAATGCTGGAGGATATATTTGCTTAAAGTTACATAAAATCATAATCAACTTGTCTTTAGCATCAAGCATGTCCTGCTTCATCAGGCTTCGAGCGCAGAGTTGCTTAAAGAATGCACAAAGCTCGATTATTGGTGTTGAAATAGATGGGTCCAAGAACCCTCGAACTCCAAGAGGCATCAACCGTTGCATCATTATATGATGGTCATGAGACTTCATACCTGTTATGTTGCTGTCATTATTGGTAACTTTTTTCTTGAAGTTAGATCCAAAGCCATCAGGTAGTTTAACTCCCTTAATGAATTTACAAAAAAGATTTCTGTTTTCAGGTGTGAAAGAGAATTTAGGTTGAGGCTTTAAAAGCTTACCGCCTCCTTTTTCAGTGAGCCACAAGTCTCGTCGAATGTTCAATGCTTCTAAGTCTCTTCTTGCATTGATTGTGTCTTTGGATTTGTCATTCATTAACAAGGTCCCCAACAAACTCTCACATACATTTTTCTCAATATGCATGACATCCAAGTTATGTTTCAGTTGAATAGAAGACCAATACTCGAGCTCAAAGAAAATAGATCGTTTACTCCAATTCAACTCACATGGTTCACGTTTTCTCTTTAAAGTCTTACCCCCATGACTAGGATGTTTCCCCGGTATAAGTTCCGGCAACTTGTTTAGTTGTTGGACGATATCCTCTTCGTCGAATGTTCTCGGACAACTTCTAGTTTCTGTTTTACCATTGAAGTTCTTGGCCTTCCTCCATTTATGGTTTGATGGTAAGAACCTTCTGTGACCAACATAAGCAGTTTTTCCCATCACACGAGTCGATGGAGTGTCAGTTGTTTAGTTGTTGGACGATATCCTCTTCGTCGAATGTTCTCGAACAACTTCTAGTACATATCGTTCACCATGATGTATCCATACCTTGTAACCTTGACAAAAACCCTTTGAGTGTATATGACGTTCAAGTTCTTCGATCGTACCCCATTCGACGTTATTACAATTATTACACGGGCAACGACATTTACCTTCAGAGTTCAAGTGGTCCTTACACCTCACAAGAAATGCTTGGAGACCATTCCAAAATTCAACAGAATTTTTGTGTTTTAAAACCCAACTCTTATCTATAGTCATAACTGTGTTGGCAACAATGAATTATTAAAATTAGCAATCAAAACATTAAATTAAAGTAGCCAGTTAATCACTAGAAATTAAACACATTCAAGTCTATCTGCAACCTATGCATTCCAAATAAATTTTCAACAAAATTTAGTATCTAATGAATCAAAACTAAGTCTCTACTAATCAACTTATAACATAAACTAATCCATATCAATTTAACTGATAAACTCATCACATAAACTATACATTGCCTCCAGAATGCTAAGAATTTCAAATTGCTAATCCATGTCAATTTAACTAATGAATCAAGTAAACTATACAGTCAATTTAACAAATCAACTTAACAAATCAATCTGATAACCTAATTTCAAATTACAGTCAAGAATCACACTTTACAGTCAATACAGTCAAGAATCACACTTTACAGTCAATAAACTTATTCGAGACCACCCGAGACCACCTAATTTCACAAATCAACTTAACAAATCAATCTGATAACCTAATTTCATAAATCAATCAACTTATTCGAGACTAAAATAGCATACAAAATCAGAAAAAAAACATACTAATTCACGATGGTGTTCGCGACTGATCACAAATCAATCAATCAACTTACACGAAACCACATTTCACAAATCAATCAATCAACTTACTCGAAACCACCGAGAGGAGGCTACTAATCACAATTTACAGCTGCGAGATGGTGGTCGGTCCCGATGGTGCAGGTCTCGATGGTGCAGCAACAGATGGTGCAGGTCCCGATGGTGGAGGTCGCGATGGTGCAGCGGCCGATGATGGTGCAGGTCGCGATGGTGCAGCGGCCTGCAGGTCTGATGGTGCAGCAACCGATGGTGCAGGTCCGATGGTGCAGGTCCGATGGTGGAGCAACCGATGGTGCGGGTCCGATGGTGCAGCAACCGATGGTGCAGGTCCCGATGGTGGAGGTCGCGATGGTGCAGCGGCCGATGGTGGTGCAGGTCGCGATGGTGCAGCGGCCGATGGTGGTGCGGTAGCCCGCTGCTAGGTTTTGGGGGAAGAGGGGGGCGGTGTTTAAGGGGTTTAATTTGGGGTTTAGATATTATTTTGAAGAAGAGAAGGTATAAATATAAATTGTATTTTATATGTTAATTAAGTTAAGTAAATACTCATTTAAATAATTGAGATACATATAAATTATATTTTATGATTACACTAGTTTTATTAATATAATAAAATTTATTAATTATAAATTAATATTCCAATATATGATATTACCGACTATATAAAAATTTTTAATTATGGTGATGATGATTTGTAATGATGCTCGTGGTGTTGCCACGTGTCATCTCAAGTTATTCTTTTATTAAAGTAAGAATATTTGTTTATCACTTATAAATAATGGAAATTGCGTAGAACTAATTAGATATATACATCATACATGTCTTACGTACATACGTACGTACATATAAATACAACATACACACATGTCATACATACTATACATGTGATATATACATCACATTGTACATTATACATGTGATACATACATCACATGTACATTATACATGTGATACATACATACATACACACACATGTCATACATACATACACACACATGTCATACATATATACATATATACATGTACATTATACATGTGATACATACTTACATACACACACATATCATGCGTACTATACACAAATATCCATACATAGATACATACATTGTACATCATACATGTCTTACGTACATACGTACATATAAATACATTGTACATCATACAAATATCCATACATAGATACATACATTGTACATCATACAGTGCATATATACAAGTAATACATACATACATACATTGTACATTATACATGTGATACGTATATGCATACATGTCATACATACATACACAATATATCCATACATAGATACATACATTGTACATCATACATGCCATACATATTATACATACATACACAGTATATCCATACATAGATATATGTGATACGTACATACATACATACATGTCATACATACAGTGCATATGTACAAGTAATACATACCTACATACATACACAGTATATCCATACATAGAAACATACATTGTACATCATACATGCCATACATACATACACTGCATATCCATACATAGATACATGTGACACGTATATGCATACATGGCATACATACATACACGTATGTACATACACAAATACATTGTACATTATATATATGATAAGTAAATACAAACATGTCATACATATTATACATACAAACACGATATATACATACACCACACAAATACATGTAATAAATACGTGTCATGCATATATACATACAAAAAGACACTACATACATACATACATACATACATATATACATACATACATACATACATACATACATACATACATACATACATACATACATACATACATACATACATACACACATATATATACACACATACGCTATTGCAAATCTGAGCGGATTTTTCTTTCATTTACGGAAACTGAAAATATATTTAAATACAATATTTTGTATTTCTATTTAAAAACAAAATTAAAATTCAAAAATACTTTCAGCAAGGACAATGTTCTTGCAATATGTGACCCGGGATTTTTTAGTTTTGGAGGGAATCGAAAATACGTATTTACGCGGTATTTTTCAAGTTTGGTGGGAATTGAAAATTAAAAAATACGTATTTATCTATAGCGTGGACATTGTTCTTGCTATAGATCTAGTCAAAAAAGGACTGACACTTTTATATATTTTCACGGTCAATAAAGTTAATTAAAAAACAAAAATAATCTGAAAATTGTACTGCGAGAACATTGTCCTTGCTAAAGGTCTGGTCAAACTCAAAAAACAACTGACCCTATTTTTTGTCTTTTAGTGTGCTATAGCAAGGACATTTTATCTTTGCTATAAAATTTCCTTGCTAAAAGTTCTTTTTCTTGTAGCGATTGTTTGTCTTTATTTAATAAACCAAAGGGGCCCGAGAGATGGTACGAGTCTTTGGTAGTCACATACTCACATGACCTCTCATTAATCATAAAACTTTGGGTTATCATTATCTATCCTAATGGTTCACTCTTATATGGCCATTATGCATGTATTATCATGAACCATAGGCACCCATGAGTCACAATGGCACCACCACATATCTTATGGGTTGATTTATGTCCCTTGGAAGCAAATCCCCTTACTCCTCAAACCATTATATATTCCTACAAAGCAATGAACCAAAGCAACTCATAGTTTCTAACACAACCACTAAAATGGCTTCACTTCCCTCATCCACTATGGCCACCGGAGCCGTCTCAACACAAGCCAACATGGTGGCTCCGTTCACTAGACTCAGGTCCAGCGCCGCTTTTCCAGTCACAAAAAAGGCGAACAATGACTTCTCTACCCTCCCCAACAATGGTGGAAGAGTGCAATGCATGAAGGTCTGGCCGCCACTCGGGTTGAAGAAGTACGAGACTCTTTCATACCTTCCACCTCTATCCGAGACCCAATTGGCTAAGGAAGTCGACTACCTTCTCCGCAACAAGTGGGTTCCTTGTTTGGAATTTGAACTTGAACACGGGTTTGTCTACCGTGAGAACCATAGGTCCCCGGGATATTATGATGGAAGATACTGGACTATGTGGAAGCTGCCTATGTTTGGGTGCACTGACTCTTCCCAAGTGATGAAGGAGCTAGGTGAGTGCAAGAAGGAGTACCCTCAAGCGTGGATCCGTATTATTGGATTTGACAATGTCCGCCAAGTCCAATGTATTAGTTTCATTGCATCTAAGCCAGATGGATATTAAGCTAGAAACATGTACCTTTTTTCCTAGCATTCCAATTTTTATAAATGAACTTTCAAGAGAACAAGAAAAAATACCCAGATGCCTTTGTTCGTATTATTTTGTTATGATAATGTCTCTCGAGCCTAGTTTATCTGTTTCTTTATAATCCGGAATGCCTAGTCAATATCCGTTAGCTTGGATAGTTGGATTGAAGAAGTACAGAACTCTTATTTAATCCTACTTACAATTATGTATTTTGAAAAAAATTGAGTTTATTACAACTCTGAAATCATATTTTAGGATTATACCATCTATACTAATAAACTAAATTTTCTAAAAGTCATATCATATTTTTCTACACTGTCGATGCAGGTGACACCTAAGATTTGAGCACGTGTCGTTACTCAACTGAAATTAGTTATTTAATGATACATTAAATACTAATGACCATTTATGTTTGGTTTTACCATGTTGTTGAGTAAACATTGTTCTTGCGAAGATCAGTATGTTGACATGGTGGTGTTGTGATCTTGTTGTCGGTAACATTGGTGTCTTATCGATGATGTCACTTCTATTTCAAGTCGATGATGATAAACCCATGTTCATCTGAGATGTTTATAGGTTTTATGATCTTAGTTTCATTACTCGTTGACATGTAATACAATGACGGGCTGTGATGATAACTAGAAATGGTATCAGTTACTTTGGTATGACAGTTTTTTTATAATCAGCAGCCACAACTGAAAGCTCAATCTGAGCCCAATCCATCACACGCACAACGCGAGTGAATGGATACCGCTAGTTCTTTTAAATCATATGGAAAGGAAAAAAACAAACAAAAGTAACCACGTTTCATAATCAACTCAATTAAGTATATCTTTTTTAATTTTTTAGAACGTCAACCACATAAGCGTCTACTTAATTTTTATATATAGGTTTCTATTCGCTTTAAAAACTTAAGCCCTTAACTTTTTAAAATGAGATACTATTATACACACTGCCATATACCATTGTGTGACAAGCTCTTCAGTAATTCATTTAAGTTATCTAGTTTATTTATTTTTGAAAAGTTTCACAACAAAAGATATTTAAATTTTACTAGGTTTTATAGTTAGGAAAACAGTTACTAAGTGAAAAATATTAAAACCAAGATTAATATATTAATTATAAGCAATAATCATTTACAAATACTATAATCTTAAAATTTGCCATTTTCACAGGTAAAATAGAAAATAATTATGATATTTTCTCGCAATAGTAACCAAATTTGTAAGTGTTTTTCTAAAGTCACTTAAATATTATTTTGTTTTTCTAAAGTTACTTAAGTACTTTTATTATGTGTTCTTTAAAATTAAAGACTTAAATGAAACATATATGACACCTAATTACTATGTAGAGATTAATTTTTTAAATTAATTCTTTTAGTTACCTTGAAGTAATAGGTAATAGTGATGAAAAGCATTCACTAAGCAATAATCAAGATTCATAATTTACAATATAAGTCATAAATAAAAAAATAATCACAAAATAGTAGCTAGTATTCATATATGTTCTCTTAATTCAAGTTACTTAATTTTAAAAAAGTTTTAAAATTTAAAGAATATTTCATAAGATTAAGTATAAGTATTAGTCATTTACAAGTATTATTCTTTTAGCAAAATTGTTTGTCTTTATCAAATAAAACAAAGGGGACCGAGAGATGGTACGAGTCTTTGGTAGTCACATACTCGCATGACCTCTCATTAATGATAAAACTTTGGGTTATCATTATATATCCTAATGGTTCACTCTTATGTGGCCATTACACATATATTATCATGAACCATAGGCACCCATGAGTCACAATGGCACCACCACATATCTCATGGGTTGATTTATGTCCCTTGGATGCAAATCCCCTTACTCCTCGCACCATTATATATATACCCTACAAAGCAATGAACCAAAGCAACTCATAGTTTCTAACACAACCACTAAAATGGCTTCACTTCCCTCATCCACCATGGCCACTGGAGCCGTCTCAATACAAGCCAACATGGTGGCTCCGTTCACTGGACTTAGGTCTAGCGCCGCTTTTCCAGCCACAAAAAAGGCTAACAATGACTTCTCTACCCTCCCCAGCAACGGTGGAAGAGTGCAATGCATGAAGGTGTGGCCGCCACTCGGGTTGAAGAAGTACGAGACTCTTTCATACCTTCCACCTCTATCCGAGACCCAATTGGCTAAGGAAGTTGACTACCTTCTCCGCAACAAGTGGGTTCCTTGTTTGGAATTTGAATTGGAACACGGGTTTGTCTACCGTGAGAACCATAGGTCTCCGGGGTATTATGATGGCAGGTATTGGACTATGTGGAAGCTGCCTATGTTTGGGTGCACCGACTCCTCCCAAGTGATGAAGGAGCTAGGCGAGTGCAAGAAGGAGTACCCTCAAGCATGGATCCGTATTATTGGATTTGACAATGTCCGTCAAGTCCAGTGTATCAGTTTCATCGCATCTAAGCCTGATGGATATTGAACAAGAAACATGTTGTATCTTTTTTCCATAACATTTATTTGAGATATTGCATATTTTGAAACGAGAAAATGTGTTGGAAACTTTTGATACTAGTTACTTTAACGTCATTAATATAATTATATATTACAATAGCATATATATCAAAGGACTGGTGACTCCATTAAAAGAAAAAAAAGTTCTTTAAATAACAAATATTTAAAAGACTAACAAACTTGTTATTCAATCTACCATCCGTTTTAACGTTATTATGGAAGTTACAAAGTATACATTAACTCATATCTTGTATGAAAAAAGGTCGAGGGGTCTCGAAAGACATATGTTTTCTTCTTCATTGTTGATTGTTTTTCCTAGATTGTTGAAGATGCCCTTTATCACCATGATGGACTCCACTCGACGCACCATGTCTAGATAGCACCACGATATCACAACTGTGATTACCGTTCTTGTTATGTCTGTCATTTTTTATGAATGACATTTGTAATAATCAAGGTTTTTACTTGAACTATAAAAATTTGAATTACATATATATTCTTATGTATCATTTGGTTGAGTTTATTTTAAGCTATCTTGAGTTTTTGTTTGTTTTTTTTCATGTGTTTCTTGTTTTCTTAATTTGCTTGTAACTCATTTAGCTTTGACTTATTATTTTATCAAACAACCTTTAGGATGTTATTTTTAAAATCAAACAAGAGGTATGTATGCATCATGGCTACGATACCCATCTTACTATAGCTCATGGATAAGATATCTTATTCTAACTACAGGGTGTGACAACGTTTTAATTGTATATTTAACATTAACCCTCTAGTCGGCCCATCAGACAATTGGACCTAGGGTTTCAAACCCATATGAAGCTAATTAAGCTAAGCAAAATTTTCAGCAATCCATAGCATTCCAAACTAACTGTTTGTGTGTGTGTATATATATATATATATATATATATATATATATATATATATATATATATATATATATATATATATATATAACAATTACGCATTTTAAACTTTATGCAATTTAGAAAAAATGGGTATTCTTAAATTCCACAAAATGGTACTTTCATATCAATATATCAAATATTTACAATAAATAGGTAGGTAAAAGGACAACAAGTTGTGCCGCAACCCCTTTTTGAATAGCGAAACCTAGCATACTAAAAACAAAACCTTAGCCCTTAGGGGTCGAAACATTATTATGGATGACCCGTTGAACCCGATTCAGGAAGTTCACGGCCTCTGAGGCTAGGGTGTCTAGATACTTGGTGATCAACTTCTTGTTGTTATATTCCCCCGTAAGGTAACTTATCGTCTTGGTCATTAAAACATCAAATTATTATCTCGCGCTTAATATTACGGGATTGCTAATGTTGTGACAAAAAACTGGCTTAATGATTTTAGCTTGAGCTTCACCACCTACTCCAAGTCATTAATGTCCACTATGATAATGTACCAACATGATACAATATCACTGTTCCAAACATATATGAAAATTAATATTCACTTTGTTAAAAAAAGTTCTTATATTTTAGTTGTGTGTTTTTAAACGCTTGACCCCTTTCACCATTCGACTTCATGCGTGTAATAACTTATGTAATTGTATGCTTAATGTTAATTTGCTAATTGCCTATATATGTTGTACATGTTTACCTTATTTAATTACATTACTATTCTTGCTCTAAAAATAACAACCATTATGTAAAGATATAATAAGTGTTACTGGATTAATTAACCAGACTATGCTAGCCGCTAGGCCGTCACAACCCAAGACAAGAAGGCAATGTAAAGATACAAGTCAAAAATTAAATGTACAAAATTAAATGAAACAAACATATTGCAATAAACTCCCAGTTATATCATCGAATAAAGCTGCACATCCAACAATATCAAATCTAATATTTGAACCAAAAAATATCACCTCTATCCAAATTCGCATGGCCTTCCATAAAACTTTGGTTTATCTATATCTATCCAAATTATTCACTCTTGTGTGGTCACTATGGATGTATTATACCATCCATCGGTCACAATTTTAGCACCCTTTATCCGATGGATTGATTTTGACCCTTGGATGAAAATCACCATACCCCTCTAACCCTTATAAATACCTACAAAGCAATGAACCGAACCAACTCACTTTGGTTCAAACCCAACTCTAAAATGGCTTCACTTTCCTCAACCACCATGTCCACGGCAGCCGTCCCGACTCAAGCCACCATGGTGGCCCCGTTCACCGGTCTAAGGTCTAGCGCCGCTTTTCCTGCAACCAAGAAGGCGAACAACGACTTCTCTACCCTCCCCAGCAATGGCGGAAGAGTGCAATGCATGAAGGTGTGGCCCCCACTTGGGTTGAAGAAGTACGAGACTCTTTCATATCTTCCATCTCTAACTGAGGCCCAATTGGCTAAGGAAGTCGATTACCTTCTCCGCAACAAGTGGGTTCCTTGTTTGGAATTTGAACTGGAACACGGGTTTGTTTACCGTGAGAACCACAGGTCACCAGGGTACTATGATGGTAGATACTGGACAATGTGGAAGTTGCCCATGTTTGGGTGCACTGACTCTTCCCAAGTGATGAAGGAGCTAGCCGAGTGCAAGAAGGAGTACCCTCAAGCATGGATCCGTATCATTGGATTTGACAATGTCCGTCAAGTCCAATGTATCAGTTTCATCGCATCTAAACCAGATGGATATTAAAAATGAAACATTTGTACCTTTTTTTTCTAGCATTCCAAATTTTGTAATGTTTGTTGATTTTCTCTCCAAATAAATGACATATATACAATGTGTTTTATTTTAAACAATTTGTGACATCCTTTTTTCTCGAATACATAATGCGACTGTCATGTCAACAATTTCCGAAACAACATTAATCAATAAGTTGGTATATACAATGTATTATTGAACAATCTCGCTTAGGATGTATGAGTAAATGCTAACATTAGCACTTAATACTAACAAATGATCGTTACTAGCATGATACCAAATATGCAATTGTTGAAAACACATTTTTGTTTTTTTGCATGTTTGTTATGTAACATATTGAACACTTTAAGGTAAACAAAGTCACGTGTTGTAATGCAAAAAGTAGATACGAGTCACAACAAATTGCACATTGGTTCGATTGTTACAAGACAAGTTTATGCCCATTCTGATAGTAAATATTATGGGCGTTTTGTGAAGTGGGAATAACTTCTCTTTCTCATACACGTAGATATAGATATTTATTAGTTTAGTACTCCGTTTATTACACGGGTTAAATAAGTAAATATTAAATAATTAATAATAAAAATTTATTATAAAACGACATTTTGATATAGGATATGGTTGAAATTACTCGTGTGTAATAATTATAAATAATAAAATATTTTTTTTTTGTTTTTAAAAAAAAATTCAAACATTTTGTTTCAAAACAACCCATTTAAGAAAAGTGTCATTTCTAAAAAAATACCTCATTATAACTCTACATTTTAATTGTTTTGGCTTATAAAAATTTTACTATTTAAAAAACTAATTTTTAAATATTTCATATTTTTTAAAAATTTTGATGTTTTAGAAAAATTTCTTATCTTAACAAATGTTTCTTTAAAAATTACATTTATAAAAACTCAATTAAAAAAATATATTAATCTAAAAAAATTAAATAATATTATCTATAATTAATAAATTATTTAGTAGAAGAAATAGACGGAAAACTTAGAATTAAAGGCTCTAAAATTATGCGAAGGTTCAATTAAATTTTTTTTATTATAATAGATGAATTATATATTTTAGATTTACACAAGCAGCCTGTTGGAAAGGCCATAGAGGCCCAAAAGCTTAACGTATAACAAGAGAGTTTAACCTCTAATTTTATACCTACTATTTATTATAAAAATTAGAGTTAATTTCATTTTTGCTCCCTAAGGTTTAACTAAAATAATTATTTTCCTCCAAAAGATTAAAAACATCAATTTACCTCCAAAAGTTTCATATGTTGTTTCAATTTCACTACAAAAGTTTTATTATTTTGGATAAAGTTGAAACAACTAATGAAACTTTGGACTGAAATTAAAAACAACTTATGAAACTTTTGGAGGTAAATTGATGTTTTTAATCTTTTGGGGGAAAATGGTTATTTTTAACAAACCTCAAGGAGTAAAAGGGAACTTAACTCTAAAAATTAAGAAAAAGAAAACCAGATTCAATTCTCTAATCATAAGCATCCATTTAGATTTTTTTATAACCTTTTTAATTTATTTTTGCTCACACAGTTACACACCTTAGTGAGTGTGAGTGTGATTACAAGCATAGCTCTGGTGACGCTTACGTGTTAGCATTTTTTTCTCACAGTACTGACACTACCATTACACATACCCAAGTGAAAGAGTGTGACAAGAAGGGCAAATAACAATCGGAATGTCTTGAGGAGCATTGAGCAATGGAACGTTGCAAAAAGCAGAAGTCGAGATGTAGAAATCATAGAAACGGGGCTACAAAGAAATCACTAGTTCAGCTTAAAATTTCATCATCTCCTACACAGGATTCATTTAGTTTGAAACGTCTGCTCTAATTTCAAGCCTAAAATTTCATCATCTCCTACAGGCTTTATTTAGTTTGAAACTTCAGCTTAAAATTTCATCATCTCCTATTTCTTGTTGTTTACTTGTTCTTTGCTAAATACTTGTAACTTGTCTAGTGAGGAAAGCAAAATGAACTTGATAACACGGTAAACACCATTCTTTCTTGTATTTGTTTGTCATAAAATTATGATCAATTGTTAAGCCAATCAGTATTAATTTTTTTAATAGAACAGCTCTGAATCTTCACCACTATCTGTTTCTTCCAAGATTTGAACTCTTAATTTCTAGTAGAGAAATAATACATCTTACCACTCTAACTGTCATTAATTAAAACCCATTCTGTATTAAATCATTAGTATTGAGGAGGCCATAATATGGTTTGCCTATTTCAAGCTAATCAACCAATTCTATTGTTTGTTCTGTTGTTTTGCTAATAGAGTTCAACACAAACTTGTGTTTATGTAGAATTCATGTTAAGTGTTTATTTAATGTACCTAACTACCTATTTTTTGTGATATGTAAATCAGCCATTAGTTGAAATATACCTAAGTAACCAAAAAAGGAAACTGAACTTATATTGGTAGTAAACGCTGCTGATATTTTGATTATTTAAAACATATTTTTTATTCTTAACATAGAAAATTCGTTATGAAGTCTAGAAAGTCGTTGTGAAAAGAACATAGTTTAGTTGTAGAAGAACCAAAGATATACAATTTATATTCTTTTATTGTCTTTACTAGCTTTAGTAAAGCCGTATATTACACGGGTTGAATAATAAAATATTAATATAATAAATTTATTAATTATAGAATGATATTTTAAGATATGATATGACTGAAATAATAAAACAGTGATATCAACTTTTTAAAATTTTGTTTTAATTTTTTTAAAAATAAACATTTTGTTCTAAAACAAACCGTATAAAAATGACATTTTTAAATTTTTTTATTACAACTCCAAATTTTGATTATTTTTTGTTTTTAAAAATATCAACTTATTTAAAAATAACCTTAACAAATAGATTTATTTTCTTAATTTATTAAATATTAAAAAGTATTAAAATTATATTATTAATAATTAAAATAATTATTTAATAGGAGAGAGAGACGGAAAAATTTTGGTGAGGATTATTGTGATGTTGACACGTGACATCCCATTTACCCTTTATTAGTGTAAGAAGATTATATTAAATGTTAATAGTTAATATAATATACATTACATGGTTCTTTGTATAAAAGGCTAATCTAATATTAGTACAAATGCATGCAAACTTGATTTGGTAATAATTGTGTTTAATTAAATGGGGTAAGAAAGTTTTAAATTGAATTTAAATCAAGATTTAACGATTTCGTTTATCTCGTTTGTAGAAGTTTTGATAATAACCTTCGTACATTTGGCTAAATGGTATCCGGTGTATAATTGGTGTTTCCTAGGGATGTAAACGAGTCGAGCCGAGCCGAGCCAGGATGGGCTCGAGTTCGAGCTCGAAGCTTATCGAGCCGAGTCGAGCCGGCTCGAAAATTTCTAACGAGCTCAAAACACCGGCTCGAGTTCGGCTCGTGAAAAGCTCGAGCCAGCTCGTGGCTCGTTCGAGCCGGCTCGATTTATTTTTTTTATTTTATTTTTTCACGTTAATTTATATAAAAACACAAAAAATATATATTAGAGTTTTTATCTTTTGTTGGGTACTCCGTACTAAGGGAAACAAAGATCATTATTTTGAATATAAACAATTTACTGTTAAGTTATATATTTTTTAAATAAAATACTTAATGTTTATAAAAATAATCCATTTTTATTTTAAAAAAACCTTTTTAAAATCCTAATATAAAAATAATAATAGTAGTAGTAGTAATAATAATGATTATTATTATTATACAATATAATATATATATATACACATATATTATATGCACCGAGTCACGAGCCGAGCCAACGAACCGAGCCACGAGCCGAGCTCGAACCGTGCTAACCCTGGCTCGAGTTCGGCTAGCTTAGAATTCGAGCCGAGCCGAGCCGGCTCGTTTAGATTCGAGCTTTTTTCGAGCCGAGCTTTTTTCGAGCTTTTCTCGAGCAAACTTCGAGCGAACTTCGAGCCACGAACTTTTTGTACAGCCCTAGTGTTTCCTCTTAAAGATTAAATTTTAAATACTATAGTACTATAAATGGATATAAGAATATACTAAAAATTATTTTTTTTGTACTTTTACTTTTTACAATAAAATCTAGAACCCAAATCCTAGTAGGACCACATTATCTATTGTTAATAGTATCTTTAAAGATTATTTATTATTATGTTAGAATACTTTTTATACAGTTCATGCATTTATTATAAATATAGTTTAATATTTTGTCCAACTCTTGATTAGTTGGGATAGAGTCTAGTTTGATTTTTTAGTATTATTTTTTTTTGGTAGAAGTGAGCAAATCGTAAAAGATGACAATGAACATCAATATAAAAGGTCTTAAAGATAATTATCATCAATTTAATTATTTATGGGTTTGTTGAGGTTGACGAAAAAGATGGCAGAGAATTAAAATTGTAACTTATAGATGGAAGTTAATTAGGGAGAATATATCATTTACATTTAGAAACTAACGTCTACAGTAACGTAACGTGATTGGTTCGTTTGTATATTCTTTTTTGCTTTTCATTGATTTATTTCCTTAATATATAATTTATTTCCAGTTCAAATAAACAGTTGATCACTTGATTGTGTATTGGTAAAACATTTTCACTTTTTCGTATTCGACCCGAGATCAAATTTTGCGCACTTCATTTAATTAATTGTAGTTTTTTATTATTTTTTTGGCACTTATTATTACTATTTTGTGTATCCATTTTTTTTATTATGTGAATAAAAAAATATATCATAATTTGGTTCCTTTTTATTTCTTTAAATATTTGACTAAAACTTTTTAAGTCAATTCAATAGTTTATTGGTTTTACTCACACCAACGTTATTTTTCTTAAAAGATTTATAATATATCGGTGCAACATTCGTATTAACTATATAACATTCACCCACCATATATTTACGTTTCGCAACCCACCCGAGAACTGTAAACATACAGGTATAGCAACCCCGAAACGTAGGCTTGCCTGTAGCGCCGCAGTGGAGCTCGGGGGTAGCTTCCTAGTTTATTCCATTTTCGTGGGTATCAGAGTGGATTGTTATCAACATCACAACTTTCATCCCTTTTGTTGCTTTGGAGTTCACGAACTGAAGAAATTTTTCCGAATGATATCAATATCATGTGCAATGAGCAAGTTTAATATTAACACCAGACGAACAAGGAAGGTCATATCCGAATCATGTGCTATGAGCAAGGACTACATCACAAGTTTGGACT
The DNA here is from genome assembly GCA_024085815.1 of Flaveria linearis. Classification (NCBI taxonomy): domain Eukaryota; kingdom Viridiplantae; phylum Streptophyta; class Magnoliopsida; order Asterales; family Asteraceae; genus Flaveria; species Flaveria linearis. Next base: position 11,263,568 of record CM044008.1, on the reverse strand, counting down.
TTATCATTTCAGCTTCAATTACATTGCATGTCCAGATCATATCTTTTTAACCTAACTACATCATATGTTCCCGACCGCTACCGCTACCACTACCATTACTTCATTATCATTGTTGTCGTCATCATTAAGATATAAATATAAATTCCATGTTTATTAACACACCTTGTATGCATGTTACATTATCAGATTTCCTATAAATTTCTTTTAAATAATCATAATTTAAATTTCAAATATATTTTTAGTTTTTTCAAGCTTAGGAAATATGACCCAACATCTCAAGATAAAGAAGACCTTAATGTCGTTTAAACCATGATGTTGATGGTTAGTTTCGAGTTTCGACTGCCTCTAATGAAAAAGTCCGACAAAACTACTAACTACGGTTTCTAGAAAAATGCAAACCAAACCTCGGACTTGGTCGGTCCAACCGGCCTCCTTTAATAGTTTGGTTGTAGCGATTTGATAATTTTGAACATTTTTCAATAGTGTAATATTATACTAATAATTGTGAACGACAAGAATTTTTATAGTGTGATATTTGACTTAAAAAGAAGATGATTAATAAATGCTAAACAATGGATTCAATTTACTTGATTGTTTTTAACTGTAAAATCGTATCAAACGAAATCAAATTTATCATTGTGAGGCTAGCCCAAAAGATAGAGGCACAAGTCTAATCTTATAATAGAGTTTGATTTTTAAAATATAATATAATTAAAAGATACAGGAAAAAGTAACAGTAAAAATAGTTAGAACCGCTAGAAAACCAAATCAGGGTTTGTTGAAAGTTCAAAATAATGACTTCATTTAGGACCACACAAAATGAGCCAATGAGGTGCAAGTCACCACATTGGGTGGCAAACAGTCCATATACTTTGTCTTTTGGGGTCCCCTGTATTTAGATTTAATAAGTATTAAACTATTCGTGTTGTAACAAAAAGCGTAAAACCATACCAGATAGCATCATTGTCATATCACCTTCAGAGATCACCAACACCTGAAAAACTCGTATTAAAAAATAAATAAAACGAAATAAATAAAACCAAACGGAAAGTAACGTAAACACGTTGAACCACGCACTTGTAACGTAAAACACTAAAAACAATAACTTAGTTGATATAGGACCTAGACGTTGCGACAGGGATGTTAAAATGGAAAAAGTAAACGTAACAACTTCATCACACGTGCACGTTACGGGCATGTTAACTCTCAAATTTAGATCGTAAATCGAAATGTTGTAAAAGATGATAAGTGTAGGAGACTAAGTTGAAAATGAAAAACTATAGGGACTGAATTATGAAAGATGTAAAAGTATTGAGTTTAAAGCAAAAAATTAAAAAAAAAAATTTATTTACAACTTTTTATGCACATGATATAACAATCAATGCAATCAGAAGTTGATAATTAGTATCGTTTAAATTACCTGGATAATCCTTGTGGTAAGCTCTTATTTCACTTTTGATCACTAACTTTTTGCAATTACAAGGTTGGTTCAATACATAGCATAAACGTAACACATTTGGTCCTTGAGTTGGATGGGCGTTAAGTTTTTCCGTTAAATAGGTGTGTATTGACATAAATACCCTTGGAATTGGGAAATTAAATACAGTTTTATTAAACATATTATCCAATAAGAAGATAAAAATTAGTAGCCAATCAAACACAATCACCCATCACCCCCATTCTACTATCACTGACTCCTAATTATGACCACCATCAGAATCGTCGGAGAACAACCAACAACCATCTTCTGGAGTTGCCGCAGTGGTTACTCCGATATGCGTAGATGGTGGTTTTTGTAATAGAGATGGTGATTATGGTGGGTGGCCTATTGGTGTATCGATTTATTGACGGTTACAATGGACTCCGGCGGCTGCCGAAGCGATGGAGTTGTGTTATGGGTATTACGACAGGGAGGAGGGGGTGATGGGGTGTGCAGGGGATCCGTCGATATTTACTAAAGTGTTTTAAATACAAGGGTAAGTTGGTAGTTTCATAATCATTTAACTGAAAAGTCACTTAACTGAAAACTTAACGTCCATTCAACTCAGGGTCTAAATGTATTACGTTTATGCACAGTATTGGACCAACCTTATAATTTCAAAGAGTTAAGAATCAAAAGTGAAATCAAGACTTACCACAGGGACCATCCATGTAATTATGTCCTATATTTATGTATTGGCCAGTAGAGTTGGTTGGACCAAAAAGCGATCAAAAACTAGTTTGGTTATGTGTATTTTAGACTGTTTTTATTTGAACCGGCTGGTTATCGTACGGACAAGTGAATCGGTTTAAGCCAAACCAGGTGGTCCAAAATGATTTCAAATCTTTTTATTATTCTCTTTCAAAATCTTATTTTTTAAACATTTTTAGTAATTTATGATACATATTTAGTTATATAAGTGTTCATATCATATTTTTTAAAAACTTAATATATACATAAATAATAATAGGTTTTTATCTATATGACGTTATCCGTTTCTTAAATCTGGTTTATATGATACAACCAAACCAGCTAGTGAACTGCTAAGGTTACCTTGGGGGCATTAAATATGATGACATGGACACAATTAGAACCTTGAATACCATTACAAGATAGTAAAAAGAGTGTCAAACCCATGGGGCTCCGAGCCCTTAAACAACATCAAACACAACTTTTCATACACCATTGCATCAGTTGGGGTTTCGAAACATAAGTTAACAACTACACTTAATTTAAAGGAGGCTTTAGTGATATGATTTTTATGTACATGACATCTAGGTGACATATAAACTAAACAACCATTACATATAACCTTATTGATTTCGCTAAAATGGTTTTGTATAGTTGATATTTGATGATGTGGAAAACATATGTGGAAATTCTTGAGGCTTGTGTAGTAGGGTCATCAAGTTCTTGATGCCCAACTAAATTTCTATATTTTTTTATAAATCTTTATTACTAGTTATTTAAAATTGTATTTACTCATGCCGTGTATAACACGGATTTTAACATAGTTCAAAATATAGAAGCGTCTCTTTCATTTCAATTTCCATTCATATATTTTATAAAAAATCTATATAAAATATAAACCTAACACTAGTACAAAATCGACTTTTAGTGACATACACTCCGCCAGGTCTATGTGACACTTTCGAAGAAGAATAGTGTCACCGTATGTATGCTTGAAAATTCCTGGAATGTTTTGGTGACGATTTCAGCGGGGTTGTGTGACTATTGCGTAGAGAATCACCTCTTTAGTCACACTAAACATAACGTATGTTACAAATATTAGTGACTTTTAATCGCAATGTGACCAAATGTCACTATTTGGTCACGTTTTTCGTTAGTCACAAATGTAAATTTTTTTGTGATACCATAGATAAACATATGGTCACATATGGCAATTGTTTGTGTCACTATATAATGGCGCACATTCAGTGACATAATGTAACTGTAAGTAAATGTAATTTACAATGACAGTAAACATTTTTTTGTGTGACGTTAAGTTTATGTTTATTAGTCACACTAATTAATTGTGTTACCATATGTAAAAGTTTATGGTGACAGTGAAAATTACAATGTGTCACTAACGATAACTAATAGTCATGACAAATGTAACAAACATGTGACTAGAAGTAACAAATGGTCAGCTTTCATTTTATTATGTGTGACTAAAAATTTAAACTAACGAAATAGTTATTGATGTATAAGAAGATCATGGTCACAGCTCGAATATGGATGTGTGACAAATTATATATTATGGTCATGGTTAATGGAAAAAAATGTGACGAGA
>CM044008.1:11211482-11259695 GCA_024085815.1 Flaveria linearis | reverse complement strand
TGATTTAAGCATGTATTGGGAATATAGCACCAAATATGATTCATTGGAATGTTAAAATGTATACTTAAATGGTTTACAACGCATAATGTCACCAACGGGGTCAAACGGTGACAGGATCTCAGCCTCTCTCGTTGATCAATTAGATTATGTTTGCAGCGGATTTAGCTCGTTAATTAGCAATTAAAGCAAGAATATAAAAGATAATTCAAATTAAAGCATGAAAAGAGAGAGAAGAGTTTCTGCAAAACAATAAATGTCTATTGGTTCGCACGTTTCGGCAGACAAAACAGTATGGTTACCATCCTTTATAGGCGGCAAAAGGATGGGCATGATGTCCTTTTTCTGGACATCACTGAATATTCAAATTACAACTGACAAAACATAAAACTGCTGAGATGTCAAACAACTGAATCTTCTTACAAAGTTCCTAAGTAGTTGACAAAAGTAAACTACTGAAACTATAACGCTGAAGAACATTCTCTTCAGCTGTTGTACAACTACTGACACAAAATAAACTTCGGAAAAGGAAAAACCACCACAACACTGAAGAGGACTTCTTCAGTTGTTGAGACAAACTCTGTCTTCAGTACTTGGTCTTCAGACTTCGGCTTCGGAAGATGACATTCGGAAGATGTTACTTGGAAGATGTAGCAACTGATGACTTCAGTAGATATCATCAGTTGTTGTCTTCAGTCTTTTTCTTCAGACTTGCTTCGGAAGATAGAACAGCTTCGGAAGATGATGACTTCAGTAGATATCATCAGTTGTTGTCTCAGTCTTTTCTTCAGACTTTGCTTCGGAAGATAGAACAAATTCGGAAGATGTAACAACTGATGACTTCGGTAGATATCATCAGTTGTTGTCTTCAGTTTTTGTCTTCAGACTTTGTGCTTCGGAAGATCTTCAGTTCTTTAGATCTTCAGCCTTTTGATATCTTCAGCTATGATCTTCAGTCTTTGATCTCAGAATTTGTTCCTTCAGACTCATCATCAGCAGAGAGCTGGCACTAAGATGCTCTCGAGCCTGACATTCAAGCAAGAGAACATAATAGCTGATGAGAGTCCTCAGTTCCTCTCTGACCTTTCGGTAAGAGAACACAATAGCTGATGAGAGTCTTCACTTGTTGTTGTAGTGGCATGTGGGACTTAGAGGTTTTCCTGATCTTGGCTCATTGGTTCTTTTGGTCCAACAACTCCCCCTGAACCAATGCAGCCAAAACCTCTAATTATTGGATGTCCCACTTATTGGTGGCATAAAGATTGGTCTATTTCCTCCTAGATCAGATTAGGAGTTGACCCAGATAAGCACTGGCCGGAGAGGGTAGTCTCAAGTGTTTGTTTGGCTAAGTATGGATGGGAGCTCTGTCTTGGGGAATTGGACACAGAGCTGTTACCCCATCCATGAGATCTACCTCCCATGTACAAGTCGGTAGGATTCTCGGGTGTAGGCCTGAAGAAATCATTTGTTCTTCTTTGGACATGTCTTCAGGCTCACCTTCGAACAATCCCTCCCGACCGTACAGCTCTGAGAGATACTTGACCTGTTTTCCATTTTGCGCTCAAGTGTTGTGATTTGCCTATATGCAAACTCATCAGGGTGTTACCCTCTAACAACAAGGGAGCTCATTCCGATGAAAATTCTCAAGCTTCTTATAGACCAGACCCTTCCTAACCACCCTATTATCTAGCATTGAAAAGGGTGGTTGGCCGGCTCTATAAGCTTTCTCGAATTCATCTAATTTCCCAGGGGTGTTATTACAATAGCCACAGAGACCTCTTCATCTACGATTCTCTTTAGTTGGCTTTTGTATCTCACAGGCATGTCCTTCTTGACTATCCTGTGAGCCACCCTTGGGTCAGGCCAAGTTCTCACCCTCTCCCTTTTATATTGAAAGGTTTGTCTGAGGGTGAATACCTCAGAGCTTCTCTCTGCATATTTATTATAGAGGTCGAAGCAGCATAACATTTGTCATGCTTTTCAGCATTTCCTCATCATGTCGCTTTTGCTGCTCCTCCTCTTCTAACTTAGCCCTCACAGTGTCCTGCTGTGAGGTGGGAGTGATGGTTTGTGATTGGCTTTGGGTAAAGGTATAACTGCTGAAATAGGCAAGCTATCCTCCTCATCCTCCTCTTCTTCTTGCAGCCTCAACACCCTTCTCTTCTTCTTCAAGGGTGGATCATTGGCTGCGGGTTTGGTGGTAAAGGAGTTGGTTTTGTGGGTTGTGGTTGGGTTGTTGGTGTGGGAGTGTTGGCAGGCACTGCTAGCAGCCTAGAGATAAGGGCTGGTTTGGTTAGCTTACTAGCAGTGTCCTGTTCCCAGCACCGGCTTCAGATAGGCCTCTGCGACCAGTCCCTTTGTAAAATCACCAGCTGAACAAATCTTGGTGGTTATTGCCAAGAGTTTGTCCCTGGTCCATGCCTTAACATCAAGGACTGGTCTGCCCAGGTACTTCGAAGTGAACCTACTCATAGCCTCAAGTTTTTGTCTTTCCTCTTGGCTAAGAGTAGTCCATCGGTACTCAATCTCCCTCTCTCCATATTCCTGATCTCTTGATCTAGCAAGGCAGTGTCCTTGTCAAAGCCTTGCCTGAACAGCTGTTCAATGACTTTGTTCATCGAACGGGTATGTTCAGCATCAGCCTCCTTGACAAGGGCTGCTAGATCAGGATCAGCCACCTTCTTTCCTTCCCTTATTCTTATCAGTGACACTGAAATCCTTTGGATGTCAGTCACTTTTATGGCTCTACCTCCCTCTCTTTCCTCTTCCCCTTCTCCCTCACCTTCCCAGTCTCCTCAACCAACTCCCTCTCAACCACCACCTCTTTCTCTGCCTCTCCCTCTTCTCACCCCTCTTCCTTGGCTTGCACTGATGTCTCCCCCTTTTGGGTGCATTGGTTGGGGTTTGACTATCAGCAAGCGCCTTAGAAACGGCAACCTCCACCAAGGGTTGTATGTATGTGGGAAGCCTCTCATCAAGGGTCTGAATTACTATATTTTGAAGTATGGGTGTGAGAGGTAGGGATTTCTGGAAGATAGCATCCAGCTGCTCAGGGGGGTTCTGACCCTGAGAGCTAGTGCCAGAAGCAGGGGCTGGTGGCCGAGTTTGTGGGGTTGGCTCAGTGTTTGTGAGACCTTCGGGTGAAGGTGCCATCTGTTGGGTAGTGGTGGCAGATGGACTTCTATCCTGAGTCATCTGAGCAAGCAGCTCTTTGAGTCTGCTTATCTCATCCTCAAGGATAGTGTTTTGAGCAACTACATCAAAGAAGAAGCTCAGGTCATCATCAGCATAAGCTGAATCACCTGACCTCCTGACATTGTCAGGATGAACATGTCCTGAGTGTGGCTCAGTAATGACATGTGCCCCTTGATTTGGTACTGGGGACTTCTGGCCTCCGGATTGGATCCATCATCGGCCATTGCCTCTGGTGAGGTCTTAGAGATGTTACCAGCTTCACCCTGCTCAGATGTTGATGCAGGGGAAGTGGCAGCCTCACCAGATTGTTCTCTCTCCCTAGCCACACTGGGAGAGTGAACTGATTCTCTGTGCTGTGGGCTCTGATCAGCACTTGTGCCCACCCCCTCTTTGGTTGGAGTCTCCCCAGTTGTAATAGGTTTCTGGGGAGAGGGTGGAGTGCTCAGATCAGTCAGCACTCTGGCTATTACCAGTGTTGGGCTTAGTGGGGCGGTCTCCTCTGGATGTGGGCTAGAAGCAGTATGCACATGGGGAGGACTGTGCTCTTCAATGGCAGCCTCCTCAAGTGAGGAAGACCCCAGTAATGTGGTTGCCCCAAATTGGTTACATCAGGCTCCTGTTGAGAGGAAGCCTGTGCGGTTGTGGTGGGGGAGTCATGGTACCTGCTGGGAGAATCGAACCAGCAGGCACATCCTGCCTTTGTGGGCAGGGCATCCTCAGGGGACTCATCTCCCTGAGTAGCCTTTGTGGGCTTCTTTTTGGCTTTTGGCTTGGTGGGGACTTTGGATTTGGAGGTGGAGGCTGTGGGTTCCAGCTGCGTGGGTTTTCGCAGCCGGCCAGCCTGTTTGAGTGTGGGGTCAGTGTTGTGCCTGGAGTATACCTCGGCTTGAACAGCCATGGCAGGGACCCCAGTGCCAACTAGTCCCTCAGCCTGAAGCTGGTATTGGATCATGGCCATTATGAACCGTGGATACAAGTTCCAACGGTTAGAAAAAGATTTTGTGGCCATGTCCTTGAGTTCCAAAAAAAATATCAGTAAATTTAGTGGTTGTTTCTCAAGGATAGAATACAATACCTGTTGCCACCTTGTTGACATCTGGTCCCACGAAGAGGTTTTGGGAGCCAGACAACACATTTACCATGTGGAAGATCAATCGTTGAGGTCAGGGAAATGTTTCTTCAACAAGGTAGAGGCTGATAGGTTACCCTGGTAGTCGTTGGATGTGAATGAAGATCCAGGGTACCTTTGGGATAGGAGGTTGGGTGAGTGGCATCATCCAGCTCTAGGGTTTGGCGTAGAGTAGCTGGAGTGATAACCACCGGTTTGCCGTTGACGGAGGACCGGAGAGAGACCTCGCCATCATGCTCTCCAGTGTGACGGTCACATTTGTCCAAAACTCCGTCAAGGAGTCGGTGTATATGGTGGGGTTGATGAGAAATGCCGTTTTGTATGGGGAGTCGTGCATAAGATCGACGGCATTGTGAAACTTGGCCCATAATGGCGATTTAGTGAGATGTGCGACACAGTTGTGTCTAGGCTTTATGTGCAAGGACGCCATTAATGGTGGTGTGGGAATTTCAGAGGGTTTGGTAAGATTAGGGCAAGTGAAGTAAATGCTCTGAAAGTAAGATATTTATAGGGTAGGCTAAAGGTTGAAAGAAAACTACTGAAGGTTTGGTGTTAGTCATCAGTTATAACACCTGATGACGTGGTTTTAACCTTCAGTGTTTGTAACTTCCGAGGACTTGGTATTAGTCTTCAGTAGTTGAAACTACTGAGACCTTGGTTTTGTCCTTCGGAAGTTGTAAACGTCGGAAGAATTACTATCGTCAGTAGTTATGAACTACTGATAACCTAGTAGTTTTCTTCAGACGTTGTAACAACTGAAGACTTGGTGTTAGCCTTCAGTAGTTGTGAACTACTGAGATCAGTAGTTGTGAACTACTGAAGACATGGTTTTGTCCTTCAGTTGTTTGTGTATGAAACATCAGCTGTTGTTATCAGCTGATGAGAAATTACTCATCAGCTGTTTCCGTCAAATCAGTTGTTTCATACTAGCCTCCACATTTACTCATCAGCTCTTTGGCTGACTTTCAGATGTTTCATTGACCCTTCAGCTCTTGGGAATGTCTTCAGCTCTTGGGAACAGATGTTCACAAGTGCTGATGAAATTCTTCAGAGCTGGTGAACAAATTTTGCAGTACTTGTGTAAGATTACACATCAGTACTTGTGAACAAAATTCGTTCTTCAGTACTTATTTATTGAAAATCATACATCAGTAGTTGTAATCCACCTCACTACATCAGTTATTTACAATAAATTAAGTACATCAGTACTTTGAGTTATTTTAGTCTTCAGTGGTTGTGAAAGAGCTGAAGACTAAATTACTCATCAGTACTTGTATTTGACCTTTGCTCTTCAGTAGTTGTGAGTTTGAGAGCATCAGCATAGGTCAAATCAATCAAGCTGCAGCATACCAAGCCTTAGTACCAATTTTGAAATGTGGTACTATCTAATGGCTTAGTAAAAATGTCTGCAAGCTCATCAGCACTTGGTACAAACTTAGGATCAATCAGACCTTTCTCATAGCAATCCCTAATAAAATGATGTCTGATTTCAATATGTTTGGTCCTAGAGTGCTGGACTGGATTCTTAACAATACAAAGAGCTGAAGCACTATCCATTAATAATGGAGTCTTAGTCTCAGTAATGCCATAATCCAGAAGTTGGTTCTGAAGCCAGAGTATTGAGAAGTACAGCTTGCAGCAGCAATATACTCAGCTTCAGCAGTGGATGTAGCAATGGATGTTTGTTTCTTACTCTGCCAAGAAACTAAACAATTGCCTAGGAATTGGCAACCACCAGAAGTGGATTTTCTGGTGACTTTGCATCCTGCATAGTCACTATCAGAGAAAGCAACTAATTTGCATGAATGCCCAGCTGAATACCAAAGTCCTAGTGATTGGGTACCTTGCAGATATCTAAAGATCCTTTGACTGCAATCAAATGGGATTCTTTAGGTGCAGCCTGAAATCTAGCACAAGCACATGTTGAAAACAGATGTCTGGTCTAGAAGCTGTAAGGTACATCAAGGACCCAATCATACATCTGTAAAGGGTTTCATCAACCGCTTTACCTTTCTGATCAACATCTAGTTGTGTGATGCTGCTCATGGGAGTAGAACAGGGCTTACAGGATTGTAAATCAAACTTATTCAGCAACTCTTTGGTATACTTGGACTGATGGATGAAGATTCCATCATCCAGTTGTTTGATTTGCAAGCCCAGAAAGTACTGTAATTCTCCCATAGCACTCATTTCAAATCTCAGCTTCATAAGCTTTGTAAATTCATCACACAACTTTGGATCAGAGGATGCAAAGATGATATCATCAACATAAATCTGAACAAGGAGCTTATGTTGTCCCACAGTCTTGATGAATAAGGTTTTATCAATGGTGCCTCTAGAGAACTTGTTCTCTAGAAGAAAGGTTGAGAGTGTCTCATACCAGGCTCTAGGTGCTTGCTTCAGCCCATAAGAGCCTTATCAAGCTTGTACACCCAATCAGGATGTTTATTGTCCTCAAAGCCTGGTGGTTGACATACATAAACCTCTTCTTTGATTTTTACATATAGGAAGGCACTTTTGACATCCATTTGATAAACCTTGAGACTGTGAAAGGCAGCATAAGCTAAGAACAGTCTAATTGCTTCTAGTCTGGCCACAGGTGCAAAGGTCTCATCATAATCGATTCCTTCCTCCTGTGCAAACCCTTGAACAACCAGTCTGGCCTTGTTCTTGACAATTTGGCCCTTCTCATCTGTTTTGTTCCTGAATACCCACTTGGTGCCTATAGCACACTTACCATTGGGTAATGGAACAAGCTCCCACACTTGCTGTTTCTTGAATTGAAGTAGCTCAAGCTGCATAGCTTCCACCCATCCATTGTCTCTTAAAGCAATATGATAGTTCTTTGGTTCTTGCTGACTGATGAAGAGAGCATAGAAGCAGAAGTTGGACAATTGATTCCTGGTTGAAACTCCAGCATGAATATCACCAATGATTTGTGAAGTGGGGTGATTCTTGAGCTCTTGATAAACTATGATATCTGTGCAAGTGTTTGTAGACCCATCAGCAGCAACAGATGGTGATGGAGATTCCTGAAACCATGTAGAGGATGGCAGCTCAAATGAAGTAGAGCAAGCAGAAATCTCATCAGCATTTGTAGTGGATGGAGCTGCTGAGGCTACAGGAGCATCAGGTTCAGTGGAATTAGGCAGGTTGTCACTGAACCTGAAGAGGTGATTACTGATCTCATCATCTTCAGTACCACCAGGTGGAGATCTGTTGACAGGCTCAACAGATGGAGGTTGATAAGGAACATATTGCAGTATGTCCAGATCAAACAGCTCCACAGGGTTTTGTGGAATCTTGTCCTTTGGAGATTCATTGAACTTAACATGCAAAGTTTCTTCAACCCCTTTGGTTCTACAGTTGAAGACTCTGTATGCTTTGCAAGTTGATGAATAACCAACAAAGTACCCTGCATCCACCTTACTAGCAAACTTATGGAGTGGGTTGCTAGTGTTGAATGAAACAAGGACACCCAAAGGCTCTAAAGAATGAAATAAGAGGGGCCAAATGATGAAGAACTTCATAGGGAGTCTTCATCAACCTCTTATTTACTAAGGCTCTATTCTGTACATAGCAAGCTGTATTGACAGCTTCAGCCCAAAAGGTCAGTGGCAGCCCTGAGTCAGCCAACATTGACCTTGCTGCTTCAATGAGGGTCCTGTTCTTTCTCTCCACCACTCCATTCTGTTCAGGAGTTCTAGGAGTGCTAAACTGCCTTCTAATTCCCTTGGACAGGTAGAAGTCATCAAGTGTGTGGTTTCTAAATTCTGTTCCATTGTCACTCCTCACACACTTGACCTGTAGGGATACTGCTTTTCTACTTGTAATACAAAGTTCATTATAGTCTTTGCTGCTTCATCCTTGGAGTGCAAGAAGAAAGTCCATACAAACCTGGAGTAATCATCCACAATTACCAGGCAGTATTTCTTCTTTGCCATGCTCATCACTCTCACAGGACCAAAGAGATCCATGTGCAGAAGTTGTAAGCAGGCAGTGGACTTTGGTTCTTCTATTGAAGGGAATGAAACTTTGTGTTGTTTTCCTTTCAAGCAAGCAGTGCAGTCATCTTCACACTTGAACTCCTTCAGAGGCAATCCTCTTACTAAACCATGGCTTATAAGCTGATTCATGTTCTTGAAATTAACATGACCCAGCCTTCTATGCCAAAGTGTAGACTCTTGAGGAGATGCCTTGGAGAATAGGAAAGGATGGCCTTTTAGATCCATCTTTTTGGAAAGATCTAAGGCATATACTCTTCCTGTCATGTTGGCCTTCAGGAGAGTGTGTTCATCCAATGCCTTGTCAATCAAACTCAGAACTTTGGATGACAGAATCCTACAGTTCTGGCTTGTGAAAAGGGCAACATGGCCTTTGTCACACATTTGACTGACACTCAAGAGGTTGTACTTGAGATTCTCCACATGGTTAACATCATCAAACCTTATTTCCCCGTTGGAAACAAAGCCTTTTCCGACGATGTAACCCTTTGCATCATTGCCAAAAGAAACAAATCCCTTCTTTCCTTGAGAGTAGTCATTAAGAAGGGAGCTGCTTCCCGTCATGTGCATGGATCCTCCACTGTCTACATACCAGATGCTTCTTTGGCATGTTGAAGAACCCTGCAAACACAACCATGTGTTAGTTAGTCTTGGAGACCCAAACCTGCTTGGCCTTCGGTCTGATCTCAGCTACAGATGTAGCACTAACAGGTGTGTTATGTGACAGCTTGAGGTGAAGAAGATGGTACAGAAGAGGAAGCTTTTGGCTTGGACTTCCTTTTCTGTGTTTCAACATAGGAGCATCTAAGTGGTTGACTCTTCCCACTAGTTGCTGAACCATCATCACCAACTGTGTCTGGTTTTGTGATAAAGCCTTCAGCTCTTCAGACACATTGGAGTTTACTGATGATGAGTTCCTATGTTGTACCATCTTTTTCTGAGCAACCTCAGCTGTTGTCTGAGAAATCCCTACCTTAGATTTAGCTTTGGGCTTAGGGATTTCAGACTTGGATGTTGCCAGTACAAACTTGGTTTCAAACTCACTCTTCATTTTATTGATGCTCTCAGAAATTTTCTCCTTCTGCTTGAGTTTGGAACCCCTTTTGTACCAGCAATCATCAGTGAGATGATTGAATAAGCCACATATCTCACATAGCTTCTTCTTCATCTTATGCTGATCATCAGCTGAAGAGGATTTAACTGTTGAAGACTTGTTCTTCAGCTGTTTGACATCAGTACTAGCAGTTTTCTTCCTAGTGCCTGCTTTCCTGGTATCCTCTTTAGCTGTCTTCAAACCTTTCCTACTGTTAGTTTTCTTCTCTTTAGTGCTAACCGTATTTGAGGTTTGAACTTCAGGTGTTGTCACTTGCTCTCCAGTACCTTCAGTACTTCTAGTGACAACTCCTGAGTTGATCAGCCTTTTGGTCATGTGACAGTCTATCTCTGATGATGCTGATACAGAGGATAGTAAGTCACATGATGAGAAGGATTGGTTACTGCTCTCCCCATCAGATTCAACTTCTGCTCTTGAAATGAAGTCTGTGGGTGGAGCAGTGTGATTGTAACCAATGCCAAACTTCACATTGGAAGCAGTTTGCTTGCTAAGAAGCATTTCAAAACCCTTGCATGATTGCACCCATCGATCACACTCAACTTGGGTGGTTGCAAGAGTTTCCTTGAGATCTTTGTACTTCTCAAGAAGTACATCTTCCCTAGTTTTAGCATCTTTGATTTGGCAGTTAAGCTTGTAAATCTCATCATTTTTATCTTTTAGAACAACCTCAAAATCAGCTTTTCTTTTGGAAATAGTGTGCTCAAGCTCAAGATTTTTATCTATTAAAGCTACATTTGCTTCTCTAATAGAAGCAAATGCTGCTATGCATGACTCTGAACAAAGCTTGGCTTTTGCCTCAGTGGATACCTGAGATGAGGCATTGGATGATGACCCTTCAGCAGAATCAAGGGCCATCAGAGCAAGATTTCCAAAAGGTTGATCACCACCATGTTGACCAGCACCTTGAGTAGTGGTTCCTGACCAGATAGCTCTTCTGGTAGACTACTCCAGTCAACAGCAGTTGGGGTGAAAAAGCTTTGTTGTTGAGGTTGTGTGTGGTGATGAGATTGGGAAGAATGAGGCTCTGGAAGAGCATGAGGTGGTTGAGCCGGGGGTGCTTGAGGTTGACCAGGCTGAGGCATGTAGTAACAGGGTAAGAATAAGGCATATGACCCTGTGGCACAAAATAAGCAGGTGGTGCTTGTGCTTGAGATGGATGGGGAGAACTGTAGGAAGGTTGCCCTTTGTGCTGTGAGCTATTGCTGGGAAAAGTCACAAAGGGTGCAGATGAGTTAGATCCAGATGATCTACACTCTCTTGCAAAGTGTCCAAGCCTTTGGCACTTGTGACACCTCAACTTGCTCTTGTCAAAACCAACTTGGTTTTGCCAGAGAGTCCTGGGAATTTCCTACCAGTTCTTTTGTAGAACTTCTGAGATCGGATATTTATCATTGCCATTTGGTTCAAAATATCCATCTCTTCCAGATCATCATCTGGAATGCCCTTCAAATCCTCCATCAGAAAACACAAGTTGTCACCACCACCTCCTGAACTACTAACACCAACAAAAGCTTGTTCTGAGTTGGTAGAGAAATCGATATGCTCATCATAAGAACTTTCAGATGAAGCATATTCTGACTCATGACTTATCAAGGCAGTATTACCTTGGACAAAGTCATCAGCAAGTTTGCCAGAAGATGACAACTTCCTCTTTGCTCTACTTCTCTCTCAAAAGTGAGTAGCTTCCCATGAAGTTGGGTGAGAGATAGAGTGTCAAGGTCAGCACTAGAGCGTAGAACAATGGTATATGTGTCCCATCTCTCAGGCAATGACCTGAGGAACCTGTTGTTCATCTGGCTTTTGGAGTACTCTTGTTTAACCATCTTCAGCTCAGAGATTAAACAAGAGAACCGCTTAAACTGCTGGGTCAGAGTCTCACCCTTTCTATATGAGAAAGTCTCATATTGTTGGGCAAGGATTTCCCTATTGTTTGCTAAGACCGAATCAGTTCCTCCAAATTGTTCCTTTAGAGCAACCCATAGGTCATGAGCAGACTCATGATGCAACAGCCCTGAATATATCTCGTTTGGAATGGCCATGGCTAAAATTCCATGGGCTCTGGCATCAATTTCGAACAGCTTTAGATCTTCGTCCGAATATTGTTCAGGTTTCTTGGCAACCTGTTCATTAGACTCCGGGACGTTCACCATAGGCTTGTATGGCCCATGCACCACTGACTTCCAACAACCAGCACTGTTGACAGCCAAGTGGTGCAGCATACGTCTTTGCCATATGTTATACTCGTTCCTAACCAGCATCGGAGGCTTGGTTGCGGAACCAGTATTGTGAGGATCATTAGTTGGTGTTGTCATCTCAGGTTTTAGTCAAAACAAGTTTAAACCAGACAAATGTGACTCGAAACCACCGAAAGACCTCAAGGTTTTGGCCGGAAACAGCAGAAACTTACTCTCTATGACTAACTCTTGCAAATTGCTAATTCGATCAAACTGAGAGATCAAAAGAGCAGTTTCAAATGATCAATGGTAAGATCGATCAATGATTAACCTGCTCTGATACCATTTGACAGGATCTCAGCCTCTCTCGTTGATCAATTAGATTATGTTTGCAGCGGATTTAGCTCGTTAATTAGCAATTAAAGCAAGAATTATAAAAGATATTCAATTAAAGCATGAACATAGAGAGAAGAGTTTCTGCAAAACAATAAATGTTCTATTGGTTCGCACGTTTCGGCAGACAAAACAGTATGGTTACCCATCCTTTTATAGGCGGCAAAAGGATGGGCATGATGTCCTTTTTCTGACATCATTGAATATTCAAATTACAACTGACAAAACATAAAACTGCTGAAGATGTCAACAACTGACATCTTCTTACAAAAGTTCCTAAGTACTGACAAAGTAAACTACTGAAACTATAACAGCTGAAGAACATTCTCTTCAGCTGTTGTACAACTACTGACACAAAATAACTTCGGAAAAGGAAAAACCACCACAACAACTGAAGAGGACTTCTTCAGTTGTTGAGACAAACTCTGTCTTCAGTACTTGGTCTTCAGACTTGGCTTCGGAAGATGACACTTCGGAAGGTGTTACTTCGGAAGATGTAGCAACTGATGACTTCAGTAGATATCATCAGTTGTTGTCTTCAGTCTTTTTCTTCAGACTTTGCTTCGGAAGATAGAACAGCTTCGGAAGATGATGACTTCAGTAGATATCATCAGTTGTTGTCTTCAGTCTTTTTCTTCAGACTTTGCTTCGGAAGATAGAACAGCTTCGGAAGATGTAACAACTGATGACTTCGGTAGATATCATCAGTTGTTGTCTTCAGTCTTTGTCTTCAGACTTTGTGCTTCGGAAGATCTTCAGTTCTTTAGATCTTCAGCCTTTTGATATCTTCAGCTGATGATCTTCAGTTCTTTGATCTTCAGAATTTGTTCCTTCAGACTCATCATCTCAGCAGAGAGCTGGCACTAAGATGCTCTCGAGCCTGACATTCAAGCAAGAGAACATAATAGCTGATGAGAGTCCTCAGTTCCTCTCTGACCTTCCGACAAGAGAACACAATAGCTGATGAGAGTCTTCACTTGTTGTTGTAGTGGCATGTGGGACTTAGAGTTTTCCTGATCTTGGCTCATTGGTTCTTTTGGTCCAACAAACGGGTCAACTAGGTCACATGTATGTTGTTTTTATAAAACCTTGAGTTCTTGTTTGTAGAACACTTAAGGTTTCTCTTGGGATTTCTGTGTACATGTACTTATGTACTTGTGTGTTCTAGGTAACCTTTGAAGGTTGTCTTTCCACTCGTCCTTGTCAAGTTAAACCTTACTTGTCTAACACGCGTATCAGGTGAGTTCATGCCCCACTGTTTTATTAAATCTCTTTTGGGGGAGATAGCATACTGGTAAATTTTACAACGCTTTATATATTTAAGATGTGTATGATATTAATATAGTGCTGTTTATTATGATAAAGTCCTCACACTTTCAAATTGTTAATATTGGATAGCGGGAAACTTGGGTAGTACTACTGGGTCTGACGAGCCCCACCTGTGTGACTCGAGGTCAACCGGGTGCAATTTGTCCTATGATTATTCGTCACGATATGGTGAAGTCGTGACGGGAGGCAAACATAACACAGTCAGCTTCAATGTCGAAATCACTATGTATTAATATCGTTTGTTAATGGACTAGCTAGCTATTGCAATGCACATGCTTAATTATACGCTATTGATAAACTGTTATGTTTATACACAATTGATAAACTGTTAGGTTTATGCGCAAACTCTTGAACTCACCAACCATGTGTTGACTTTTTAGTATGCTATTCTCAGGTCATTAAGCTGGATTGCTGATAGGAGCACTTCACGAGTCAGCATGCATTTTTTTAGAGATTTATAACTACCCGTCTTTTACTTATGGTTTAAACTACTTGGTTGGCACTTGTTTTGCCATATGGTACTTTCATACGTTTTGGGATTGTTTTATTTACTTTACGCTTCCGCATGTCTTTTAAAGTTTAAACTCTGGTTGATTTACATTAAACGTAGCATATAGAGTCGTTCCGAGTAACTATTGACTGTGATCCTGGTTTGTTCACACGCCTCGCGGTAAAACTCCGCACATGGATTTTGAGGGTGTGACAGATTGGTATCAGAGCCATTGGTTATAGAGAACTAGGTTGCATACATACTAGACTATAACCGCACACAGTTAGTTAGTTACTTGTTCCTGATTTTTCTACTGCATACTCATTGGCATACACATCACACTCTCTGCAGCATGGCATCATCTTCGAGAGCACGTAGTAAGTTACCAGCATCACCCACACGACCCGAGTCCCCACCTCCTGGACCGTGCCTGACGATGGACTGGACTGGCCTCGTTTGGACTATCCATGAGGTGAATTCGACTGGGATCAACCATTCGTGCCACCTGAACGTGACCCTCCCCGTGACTGGAACTTCTACCCGAAGTTTGTGGATCACCTTATGTATAGGGAACGCGTGCCTATATCAAGACCCCAGACTAGGACCAGCACTGAACAACCACTACCTACACTTCCGCGGCCGGTGCAGTCCAATGAGCAGGTCATTGCTGCATTGGTGGCAGCACTGGACACGGAGCAACACTGGGTCCGACGACTTACTAGCAGTGTCTGTACACTACAACACGAGGTGTACACGCTGCGACACCAACTGGATGAACTAGGGGAGCATCATGGTAAAACCTTGGAGGGGTGTTACCAAATGCGGGATGGTTATGATAGGCTGAGTGGACGCGTGACCGCACGGGAACAGCGCGATGAAGAAATCGACAACCGGTTTGCTGCTTTAGAGGCCCAGTTGGCGGCACTTCAGATAGCCCTAGCTCCTGCTCCGGTGGAGGCCCCCGAAGAGGAGGAGGAACCTGAAGAGGAACCTGAGGAGGAACCTGAAGAGGAGCCTGTGCAGATGGATGATGACAGTGACGGCTCAGGCATAGTAGATTGATACTCTTTTATTTTCTTTAAACAACTTGGACTATGTAGCGTTTCTTATTTTGGAACCTATGTGGGAAGGGTTGTTTCCCCACTCGAACAACAAACTCAAATTTTGACATTGATAAATGACTTGTGACTTATTTGCAATTTATTTACCTTTGGTTATTAATTTTGTTAATAATGTTGTGGTTGTGATGATTCATTACTTAGTTATTGTTTATTATACTTCAATGAGATAAATATGTTTGATGTTACTCATTATTGTATTTGTGAATGTAAAGTGAATAATGGACGCTCGAGGACGTGGACGTGGCCGAGGACGCGGGCGCGGGCGTGGACGCGGCGCCGGTGACCAAGGTGCCGGTGACCAATGTGCTGGTGGCCAAGGCGCCGGTACCATAAATATAACCCCTGCGAACTAGCAGCCCTAATAAATGCACAAGTCCAGGCAGCGTTAACTGCTGCTCAAGTAGGACAGGCCGCAGGTAAATGATAATGGAAAATTTTTGTCAAATCCTATAGTTAATCGAATAAGACATCTGTTCAATATTTATGGTGTTAAAGCAGGACCGCCAGCATGTACCTACAAGTCCTTCATGGACTGCAAACCCCACACCTATAGTGGAACCGAGGGAGCTGTAGGGTTGGTGAGTGGTTTGAGAAAAAGGAGTCCGTTTTCTCGAAGTGCAACTGTCCATCTACTGACCAGGTGAAGTATGCTACGGGGACACTGGATGGTGCAGCACTGTCTTGGTGGAATGCTCAAGTGCAAATGCTAGGGCAGGCCATGGCAAATGAGCTCCCGTGGAATGAATTCAAAGATATGATGATCGAGGAATACTGTCCTCGAAGCAAAGTTCAAAGTTGGAGATGGAATTTTGGCAGTTGAAAATGCAAGGTTCCGAGATCGAGGCCTATACAACAAGAACCCACGAGCTGGCCACACTATGTCCTGGAATGGTGAATGAAATGCACAAGCGGGTGGAACATTACATCCGGGGATTGGTTCCCGAAATTAGGAGCCTGGTGACTTCCTCTAACCCCGCCACTATACAACAAGCTATCCGACTAGCCCACAAACTAACAGACGAAGCTGTGGAGCAAGGGCGGTTGCCAAAACGGGTGCTGCTGCAAGTGTGCCCGACACATAAGAAAGTGGATACCTCCAACAACACCAACACCAACAACAACAATAGGCATCATCATCATCCGGTGGTCAACACCAGTCTCAACAACAACAACAACCACAACAGCAACAAAGAAGGTTTGACAACAATCGTAATTTCAACCAGTCAACTCAAACAATCAAGGACCGAGCGGCTATGGTGGTAAACAGCCGATGTGCACGTGGTGCAACTATCATCACGTTGGGAGATGTGACAACTACAAGTGTCAGCGGTGTGGTAAAATGGGACACTTGGCTAAGGATTGCCGTGGTGAGATGGTTAGGAAACCACAGCAACCTCAGGAGACTCCAAAGGGTTGTTTCGAGTGTGGAAAGGAGGGGCACTACAAGCGAAACTGCCCGCAGTTGAGGAGGAACGGTAATGGCAATGGCCAGAACAACAACAACCAGAACAACAACACAACAACAACAACAAAGATGGAAATGGCAATGGTAACGGTGGTAATAATGGAGCCAAAGGAGAGCCTTCGTCATTGGCTCAGGTGAAGCTCTAAACGATCCTACTACTGTTACTGGTAGGTTTTCTGTAAATGGATGTTTTGCTACCGTATTGTTTGATACTGGAGCCGATAGGAGTTTCATATCCCTAAAGTTCTGTAGTCTCCTAAGTGATATCCCTTTTGCCTTAGAATCCAAATATACCGTAGAATTGGCTGACGGTAAACAGATCCATGTGACACACATTCTTAAAGGTTGTAAGATAGAACTCGCTGGTCATACTTTCGCTATCGATCTTATGCCTGTTACACTGGGAAGTTTCGACGTTGTGGTAGGCATGGATTGGCTCTCAAATAAGCAAGCGGAAGTCATATGTCACGAGAAGATCATACGAATTCCTGTTGGTGACGAAATTCTCACAGTCCGAGGCGATAGGAGTGGTGCAGTGATGGGCATTATCTCCTATATGAAAGCACAGAAATTACTGCGAAAAGGTCGCTTGGCTATCCTGGCACTCGTCACCGATAAACAACCGGAGGAAAGGCGAATGGAAGACATACCCGTCGAACGAGACTTTCCCGAGGTGTTTCAGAGGATCTTCCTGGATTACCACCTCATCGACAAGTGGAATTTCAAATTGAACTGACCCCCGGTGCAGCCCCGATTGCTAGAGCACCTTATCGGTTAGCACCGAACGAATTACAGGAGTTGTCATCATAACTTCAGGAGCTTTTAGATAAGGGTTTTATTCGACCTAGCTCATCACCTGGGGAGCCCCTGTCCTTTTTGTTAAGAAGAAAGATGGCACGTTTCGAATGTGCATCGATTATAGGGAGTTAAACAAAGTCACAGTTAAGAACCGATACCCTTTACCTCGCATCGACGACTTATTTGATCAGCTTCAGGATCCAGCTATTATTCGAAGATCGACTTGAGATCTGGTTATCATCAACTCCGAGTCCGTGAGGAGGATATCTCCAAAACTGCATTCCGTACTCGTTATGGTCATTACGAATTCTTGGTCATGCCTTTTGGGTTGACAAATGCACCTGCGGTGTTCATGGACCTCATGAATCGTGTGTGCAAACCCTACCTTGATCAGTTTGTTATTGTGTTTATCGATGACATACTGATATACTCTAAGACCAAGGAGGACCATGAAGAGCATCTACGATTAATCTTGGAATTATTAAAGAATGAGCAACATTTATAGGATTGTTTAGATCTGATTAATTCGATTATTGTTGAGTTTTAGTGCGATTTGAACCTGTAAGGGGCCGACAAGGAACGTGGGTCGGTTTAGATTGCACTACCAACTTGATTCTTAATTATTGTGGGGTTAGGTTCGAATCTTGTTCCAGAAACGGTCGGGATGTTTTGATCGGGTTAAAACCATGTGATTTAGGTGTTTGTTCTTCGCCGGATTGTTGGCCGGAGGGTGGCCGGAGAAAGTGGTCGACGGGGAAGGGGGGTTGGGTTTTAAAATTACACATTTGGTCCCTGTGGTTTAGATGGTTTATTATTTCATGAAAAAACTTTTTAAAACAGTTTCAAAAATTACAAAACCACCCCCTGGACTTATAAATCTAATTTTTATATAAATTATTATTATTAATAATTGTGATAATAATATCATTATCATTATTAGAATATCAAATATATATATATATATATATATATATATATATATATATATATATTTTAACGAAATTTTTCCGGTTGTCACAATTTCTGCTGATCCAGCTATATATTACAGAGTTGATCGATTCTTTCTGGAGTACTGCTGCTCTAGAAAAGGATCAAGCTAGAAATCCAATCATTACTGCTACTGTTAAAGACAAAAGAGTGACTGTATCTCTAGATATTCTGAACAGAGTATTACTTTTTGATGACCAATAAGATGCTCCAACTAGATTGGAAGATGACGTTGTTATTGATTGTCTGACTAGGATGGGATACGAGTATAGATATCCAAGTCTAGAAAAGAAGTGGTTGCCACCATACTGGAAGTACTTATTTCATGTGGTAATACACTGTCTGAGTAACTTGAAGGATGGGATGGACAGTCTAGAAAAGGATCAAGCTGGAAATCCAATCATTACTGCTACTGTTAAAGACAAAAGAGTGACTGTATCTCTAGATATTCTGAACAGAGTATTACTTTTTGATGACCAATAAGATGCTCCAACTAGATTGGAAGATGACGTTGTTATTGATTGTCTGACTAGGATGGGATACGAGTATAGATATCCAAGTCTAGAAAAGAAGTGGTTGCCACCATACTGGAAGTACTTATTTCATGTGGTAATACACTGTCTGAGTAACTTGAAGGATGGGATGGACAGTCTAAGTGCTGTGTTTGGATCATTATTGGTTTCCCTGGTAGATGATCTTCCTTTTAGCATTTCTGGGGCAATTTTCCAGGCAGTGCAAAAGAATGTTACTACCAACCCGGGAAAGAAATTTATTATGTATCCCCGATTTATTCAGTTGGTTATCAACGACGCATATCCTGAATTTGCTATACTAAGGTCTCCAAAATATTTTGTTCAAACCATCAAGAAGGAGATCTTTACTCATCTTACTGGAGCATGTGGAAACAAGTGCTCAGGAGAAGCTTTGCTAAGATTGGTAAATTCTCTGAGATAGATGACACTGTTGGAGATTTGGAAGGAGAACATGCTAACACTGAAGAAGCACAGACTGGCACTTCTACCTCTGATGCTAGAGACGATATTGATGAAGAGATAGAAAGAATGTTTGAAGAGGAGCCAATCAATGAAGGGAGAGTGGAAGGTGAAGTACACACTGCTTCTAGTTCTGAGACAGATAATGATCAAATTGGGAATGTACCTTATATTCTTCAAAGAGATCAACCTCCTATTACTTCTACTTCTTCCAGAATAAGTACTGATGAGAGAGATTCTGATTATAATCCTATGGATCCACCTAGTACTTCCATGAGGAGAAAAGAATGGCTAGGAGAAAAGATTTCCCGGTTAGAAAAAGGGGAAGAGGTGAGATTCCAAGAAAACAACGTACTCAGGTGATTATTACAGAAACAGAACAGCCTATTATTTCTGATACTCAAAGATCACCTGAGAAAGAGACGAATGAGGAAGAACATCCAGCTGGCTCAACTGCTACAGCTACTGAGACTGAACCAATTCATATTTCTGATCCACCTAACGACTCTGATCCTGTTTTCTCAACTCCACCAAGACAAGAAAATCTGGAGTTTGATGTAGATACTTTTCTAAACACTCCTCCAGATTTCCAAGGAAGAGAAGAATCTACCAGTGCTCACTCTATTACTTGGAAGAACGAATCAAGAATTTGGAAAAGGAGAGTTATGAAAATCTGAAGGTTATATCTGAGTTGAAAAAGGAAAATGAAGAGAAAACAAAGCTAATTATCATGATTCATCTAGATTCTGCAATCAAGGATACAAGAATAGCAACTCTCGAGCAACAAATGAAGAATATTTTTGACTATTCATCGGGTTTGGAGAGGCAGCTGAACGAGCTGAGAGAGTTTATTTCTCAGACTTATTTCCATCAACCACCAGTTATCAGGTCTACTACGGTGGTTGGTGAGACGAGCAGGCGTTCTCCAAGTCCATCCCTGTAGAAAATATTTAAGAAAGTGAAAAGGTCAATGAAGCTCAAGCAACTGAAGAACAACCAAGTGTTAGTACTACTGAAGATGTTCCAATTTCATCTAAAGTAACTATCACTGAAGCTTTTACATCTACAACTTCCGTTGAGCCGGAACATATGATGACTCTTCCTATTGTTACTGAAGAAGATGATGAAGATTTACTTGATTATGGTAATTCTGATGATGATGAAGATTCTGATGATGATGAAAATGAGGATGATGATGACATGATGATGATAATGATGATGATGATGGTGGAGATGATGGTGGACATGATGGGAAATAATGATGATGATGATAGAGGTGATGTTGGAGGTTTATCGTCTAATCCAACTGAGGATACTAGCACTGAAAATGTCTCAGGACCAAGTGCTAGTAATCCAGAAGGATACGAACCATTGGATCCCAACACGGAAGATTTATATCATAAAGAGTTGTACTCATTCACGCTTTCTACTTCAACTGAAGCTGCAGAAGAAGAGTTTGATTTGTTTGATGATTTGGATGATCAAAATGAGTATACAGATATTTTTGGGAACAACTTACAAGACTTATTCAAAGATATTGATCTGGAGGAAGGTGAAATTCCAACTGAGTCTGTAAGTGGTCCAACTCCTACTGTTTCAACACAGATAGATTCTACTGGTCAGATTGCTTTATATACTAGAGGAGGATTACAATTCAAAGCACCACCACCACCTACCGAAGCTTATTTTCTATTCGTATCAAAGCCGAAAGACAAGTATGGTGAACTTTCTCATGTTATTAGTTGGGCTTATGATGGTGAAAAGAAGTGTACGTAATTAAAAGAAGGAATGGAGAGATTGATTATCTGAAAAGCCCTCAAGATTTTCATACTTTAAGAGCTGCTGATCTTTATTCAATGGGAAAAGCTCCATTCTTCAATGAAAGCAACTATGGAGAAGCTGAATTAATGAGATCAAAGATAAGAAAAGAGATGAGAACTAACTTCAAGGACTTCTGTGACATCCGGTAATTTTCCGTTACCAAACTCCGTTAGTTTCGTTAAGTTTTGCATACATGTGTCGTAAGCACACACTAGTTGTCGTTTGACGTTGGTGACTTAAAAATAATTAATAATGTTAATTTAATAATAATCTAGTTGAAAAGATAATTATTATGTTATGTTTATGTTTTTACGCGATTTAAAGACTATCTGAGAATTTTATCGCGTAACGCGGAAACGCGTGTGTTAATTCGTATGTGGCGTGTTTTATAAAGATAAAAATATATAATGATTATTATTAGTTTATATAGTTATTAAGTGATTAAGAACACTTTTAAAAAGGGGTTTAAGGTTACTTTTTATAAAAATACAAAAACACAAGGATTAAAGGGTAATTAGTGAAAATAATTAAAACAAAATAACCCTAACCCCCACCCACACCCCTTTCGGCCGCAACATCACTTCCCAGCCTCTCCCCTTTGCGAAATCGACCAAGAACAAGCAGCAAGCCACGGATTTGATCGAGTTCTAGGCAATACAACAAGTTTACCATATCAAATCTTGTTCTCTTTTGTGAATTAAGGTTAGATTATGTTCTTTTTGTGTGTTTTTGGTTATGGCCGAGAGTTTCACTCGAAATTGAAGGATGTATGTCGAATTTGATGTTGTTTGATGATGTTGGTATGTTAGTTGGGTTGATTACATGTTGTTTAACGTTGATTATGCATGGATAACACGTTTGTAATGATTGGATCATGAACCTTGTTGAATGTAAACCCTAATCCGAAATTAGTGTGTTTATGGATGAAATTGATGATTGTTAGGTGGTTATATGATGTTAGTTAGGTTATATGAATGTTGAATGATGTTGATTTTGCAAGAAATCTAGGGTTTGATCATCTAGTTCATACATTGCCATAAGAGGAAACTTTTTGGTTCATGGAATTTATGATTTGATGATTCTAAGATGCTAGATGTAATGCTTAGATGTTAGTTTAATTGAATTGTGCAAGAAAATCCATGAAATTGTGATGTTGATCATGACTTACTAAAAGTAGAAACTTTTGTGTATGATGTTTGGGAATTTGGATATTTGGAGGTGATTAGCATGTTAGTATGAATGTTATGAACTTGAAATAATATCTTAATGATGAATTGGATACACGTTGGGTGTTTACTAGACTTTTGGGTATTACTTTCCTAAAAGGGAAACTTTATTGTGCATGAACTTTGGATATTGGAAATTTGACTTGTTCATGGTTTTAGGGTCATGCTAGAATGATTGTTATGAATGTCTAAAGTGGTAGAATCTGTTAATGGGGTTGTATGGAATGTTTATTTGGTTATTGGGTGATTATTGCACTTTGATGGTCATGTATGGTTTGGTATGTTGATTAGTAACTAGGACATCATGTTTGGGACTGGAATGGATCATACTAAGGTATGTTGCATGTATTAGGCATCTTGTATGCGTTGTGAATAGAATGAATGACTTTTGATAAATTATCTGTTTTGACCCATATATGCTAAATCATGGCTATAGGTCATGTAAGTAGGTTATGCATGATCTAACCTGTTATATGATACACTAGTTATGTTATGAACACACTGAGCATGCTAGATGCTAAGGAATTGGACAACTTGTATGATATGTGCATAGTATGATGATTTAAGCAATGTATTGGGAATATAGCACCAAATATGATTCATTGGAATGTTAAACATGTATACTTAAATGGTTTACAACGCATAATGTCACCAACGGGTCAAACGGGTCAACTAGGTCACATGTATGTTGTTTTTATAGAACCTTAAGTTCTTGTTTGTAGAACACTTAAGGTTTCTCTTGGGATTTCTGTGTACATGTACTTATGTACTTGTGTGTTCTAGGTAACCTTTGAAGGTTGTCTTTCTACTCGTCCTTGTCAAGTTAAACCTTACTTGTCTAACACGCGTATCAGGTGAGTTCATGCCCTACTTTTTATTAAATCTCTTTTGGGGGAGATAGCATACTGGTAAATTTTACAACGCTTTATATATTTAAGATGTGTATGATATTAATATAGTGCTGTTTATTATGATAAAGTCCTCACACTTTCGAATTGTTAATATTGGATAGCGGGGAAACTTGGGTAGTACTACTGGGTCTGACGAGCCCCACCTGTGTGACTCGAGGTCAACCGGGTGCAATTTGTCCTATGATTATTCGTCACGATATGGTGAAGTCGTGACGGGAGGCAAACATAACACAGTCAGCTTCAATGTCGAAATCACTATGTATTAATATCGTTTGTTAATGGACTAGCTAGCTATTGTAATGCACATGCTTAATTATACGCTATTGATAAACTGTTATGTTTATACACAATTGATAAACTGTTAGGTTTATGCGCAAACTCTTGAACTCACCAACCATGTGTTGACTTTTTAGTATGCTATTCTCAGGTCATTAAGCTGGATTGCTGATAGGAGCACTTCACGAGTCAGCATGCATTTTTTTAGAGATTTATAACTACCCGTCTTTTACTTATGGTTTAAACTACTTGGTTGGCACTTGTTTTGCCATATGGTACTTTCATATGTTTGGGATTGTTTTATTTACTTTACGCTTCCGCATGTCTTTTAAAGTTTAAACTCTGGTTGATTTACATTAAACGTAGCATATAGAGTCGTTCCGAGTAACTATTGACTGTGATCCTGGTTTGTTCACACGCCTCGCGGTAAAACTCCGCACGTGGATTTTGAGGGTGTGACAACTTCAAAACTGCAAAGTCAAAGGTGATTGATGACTCTTCCAGAATTGATGAAAATACTAAAGCTCCAATGAAAATCAGAGTCTATCAACATCCCAAGTACATAAAGAAAGTCCCAGTACATGCTCCAGTTCCTCCAAATTCTTTGAAGCAATTTCTATCTTGGAGTTATGAGAAGGATTCAGTTCAGGCTGTGATCAAATGCATTGATAGATCATATAGAATCATCGATCCAGCTGACTTAATGAAGTTTGGCAAAGATGACTTGAACAAGCTACTACATTGTCCTATCACAGCTGACGAGTATGTTTACTTTTTGTCTTGCCAATATGTCTGGATGACAGATCGAATCCTTAGAAATAAATGGTATGCTTATTCTGGTTCTTACAAGAAAGCCAATGTTGACTTTCACTGATGATGTTTCACCGAGCCTAGGGGGAGATTGTAGAAGACTACATAAGGCTCGGCAAAACAACAAAGTGATACGCGAAAGCAAAAGTCAAGCGAAAGCAGATTCCACACGACAAAGAGTTCTCACGCGAAAGCAATACCCGCGCGACAAGCCTCTCTCGCGCGAGAACAGTTGTTTTAGTATAAATATGTAATTTTCGCTTTTTGTAGATAAGTTGTCCAGTTTTCAGATCAATTTCGCTTGTATTTGCTCTGTGCAATTTCGCACAAGATTGTAATCATTATTGATTATCAATTGAAGTTGTTTTGATCATTCTTTGTCTTCTTCCAATCATAATTTCATTCCGCGTATTGTGATTGAGATCTTGGTTGATCATCTTGGGAATTTGACTGACTTTTACAAGTATGAAGGGTAATATTGTCATTTTGCAATCATTAAGATATCAAACAGTATCAAAATTGATTTTTTCTGTTTTCTTTAACATGCTTCTTGAGTTCTTGATTTTGAGATCCAATTCTATTTTATCCATCTATTATTTAAGTTTTTGATTTCATTCAATCATAATTTAATTTAATTTTAATATAGAATCAAATTGTTTTGTAGATCTGTTTATTCTGATTAATATGTTCTTGATTTCTTTTTCATCAAGTTCATCTTTTCCTATCATAAGGTTTAAACAAATATAGTTTGATATTTCATTCGTTATTATTTGATTGATACGAAAAATAGAAGTATCTTGTTTTTCATGCAGATTTGATTTAGTTTTGTTAATATTTACAGGCTAAAACATCATCTCTACATAACAGAAGTTGTCTTTACTCAAGAATCACTTTGATCTACTCAATTTCCTACTTCACGAGTTATACCATGTCTTCAAACATGATCAATGATGTTTAAATTAATGATATATTTCAACTAATTGATTGTGTTTTCTCATTATTGAGATTTGATATACGATTTTTATACTATTCTTTATATAAGCACACTCAATCATACTGTTTCTTGAGATTTGATATACAATTTTTATACTACTTTTTATATTAGCACAATTGATTGTACTTTTTACCATATTGTGTTGTTTTTCTGATAGTGCTACTTATTGTTCTATTTATATCAGCTATGTCATTTGATCCTTTATTTCTTTATGTTTTTTTGTTAATTTCAGGCTTTCATATCTCAGTATTACACTCTTATTCATGTAAACCTAAAGTTGGCATGGTGTTTCTTCCTTTGATGAAGTGTGTTATCAGTATGGTACTTATCATAAGTTACATTTGTCAATGTGTTGAATTTGAGCAAAGAGAGAAGGGAATGTGCTAAATTTCATAATATGCGATAAAATAAATAGGGCGTGTTATTTCCCTCTAAAACAACACAAAATGTGCTATTTTACGGTAGTCATAACAGATGGTACTATTTTATGGTATATCGTAAAATAACACAATTTTAGAATAATTTCAAGTTTTTTTAACATTAAACAACACAAAACATTATGTTTTACCTAAAACGAGAACATAATGTGTTGTTTTACACTAAAACAACATATAATGTATTGTTTTACCCTAAAACAGCACATAACGTGTTGTCTTAACGTTAAACAACACAAAAGTGTTGTGTAATGACAAAATAGTACATAATGTGTTGTTTTTATCATAAAACAACATATTTTCGTAATAGTGATCTTTTAATTTAAAAAAGTATTACAATATTATACTCAAATTAAAGAGGATAAAATGTTTGATTTTAAGGTGCGATTAATTTTAAAAAATAATATCGTACAAAAAAGTTACAAACATTTAAATTAAGTGTGGGATTTGAATAAAGTCAAAAAAGTGGTTTTATATACTACACTTGGGACTACTTTTATACTTAGAAATTGATCTCAACCATTGATCAATGAAACAGAGGGCTAAGATATTTTTTAGGTTTTTTAGACAAATGTATTTTTTATTTTAACGAGCTCATACACACACACACACACACACATATATATATATATATATATATATTTATTTGTTTGTTTATTTATTTATTTATTTATTTATGTGTATATATATATATTTATGTATATGTGTGTGTGTGTATATATATACACACACATACATATATATATATATATTTATGTATGTATATATATATATTTATGTATGTGTATATATATATTTATGTATGTATTTATGTATGTATATATATATGTATATGTATAGGGTCAGGATCTTTTCAGAACTTTCAAAGATCGTGAGAACCGTGAGAACTAATATTGATTTATATAAATTTTATTCTTTTTTATTTTGTAACAAAGGGTATTAATGTAAATTTATAATTATTACATTTATATCTCCCATATTTAACTCCTCAAAATTGAAAATTTTAATTTTCGTATTTGAACAGAATATTCATCAATTGTAATCTTCACCTAATTTACCTTCAAAACAGAATTTAGAGCTGTTCAAAAAGCTCGACGCTCGACGCTCGAAACTTGCTTGAACTCGTTCGAAAAATGCTTGGAATTTTGCTCGTTCGATTTCGGCTTGGTTTTAAAACGAACCGAGCGGCTCGGTTCGGTTTTAAAACGAACCGAGCACGAGCAAAGGTAAGCTCGCTCGGCGTTCGTTCGGTTTCACTCGAATTATTTTTAATTTAGTTTTTATATATTATATATATGTTAATTTATTTAATTGTATTTCTATTTTATTTATTCAATAAAAAACAAAAACACTAATCGTAAATAGTTTAGGTTAATTGGTCAATTAAGCTAAGTTGAGGGAGTCCTGAGTAATTATCTAAAATATATACACATTTTATGAAACCATAACTCTAAGCCCTTACTTCCGTCGACCACCACCGTGTAACCATCTCCTTCATTCGCGAATTGCCCCGGCAGTGAGCCTGCTGCCGTCATGCAAGATGTTTGCGCTCGAATTTGTAAATTCGAACCGAATCGAACGGCTCGGTTTTAAAACGAATCAAGTTCGAGCGAGCCTGCGTTCGGTTCGGTTCGGTTCGTGAATAGCCCTAACAAAATTATACAATTCAATAAACCTCCGATCATTCCACGACTTGAGTAATAAAATCAAAATCTTTTTCAAAGCATCATGAACTTTCACTATTTAATTCAGTGTTGGTAATAGATCCGGAGTAGCGAAGATTGTAAATGGCATTGGCTTCTTAATCATTGTGAACTTCCATAGATCGATATGTTTCGTTTTCTCAAGACGTAAAGGGACATCAATAACTGTAAGAGATATGGTGACTATATCATCATTTGAATTAATTTTCTTATTTT
Source organism: Flaveria linearis (assembly GCA_024085815.1). NCBI lineage: Eukaryota > Viridiplantae > Streptophyta > Magnoliopsida > Asterales > Asteraceae > Flaveria > Flaveria linearis. The sequence goes on along the minus strand of CM044008.1, from coordinate 11,232,116 downwards.
GTGTGTTTTCCAAGATCTGCACTACTACTATGTAGTTTGTCTTCTCTACCAAGAGAGATGCAATTTTGGTTGTATGTTTGGTGGACTAATTTGAACTTGCAAATAATCAGATTGCTATAATTTAATAGGAAGCTTGAAAATCTTTAAGTTGGAGATTGTAAGAGATTTTTTTTATAAGAAGAAAATATTGAATTCAATTCTTTACGAAGAATGTTTTTGAAAGTTGAGTATTTTGGTGATGAATCGGTGATAATTACTCAACTTTTTCATTTCTTATGGGATTTAATTGTGTTTTCATTTAGTTTAGTTATTTCAAGTAATTAAAGCTAACAAATGTATTTGATATTTGAACCTTCAACTGATACTCTACTCATTACATCTCCATACATGTATATTTTATAAACGGTAAATATATCTTAATCCTATTCCTAAGATACTCCAAATTATTCTATCTCATTACCGATTTGAACCTGGTATATTCCATCTAAAAGGTAAGAGACTTTATCAAATTGACTAGTCTCACGTTAAAGAAAAAGCAACTCTATACATGTATATTTGTATACATATATGCACAAGTAAATAGTCGATTATACATATATAAACATCAAGTTTACACATTACGTATATGTACAAAATGATTTAATAAAGGTTAGATATTTCCTCAAATGTAAAAATATGACCTGTATAAGAATTTACATATATGTAAATAACATATGTAAATAGCATGAAGTTTGAAAATTCAATGGTTGGTATTAAAATTACACATATGTACGTAGTTATTAATTTGAAAATTGTATGATCCATATGAGTTTACATATACAAATACTATCAAGTTTATACATATGTAAATAGTATAAAACATGTAAATCCCTTTATTTACACATACGAGAATATTGAAAAAAAGATAAATTTACAGATTTGTTTATAAATAATTTGAAACAAAGACATATGTAAATACTAAGAATTTTACACTGTGTGTAAATCTTTATCTATCTATTATAATAAAAGAGTAACTTGGTATGATACGAGTCACCACCATAATTCTTCTCACCAAAATTTTCCCGTCTCTCTCTCCTATTAAATAATTACCTTAATTACTAATAATATTATTTAATATTTTTTTAGATTAAAATATTTTTTATAAATTAAGAAAATATTTGTTATTAATGTTATTTCAAAATAAATAAATTTTTATAAGTAATATTTTTTTCTAAAATATCAAACTTTGTTAAAAATATGATATATTATAAAATTACTATTTTAAAAAGTAAATTTTTTTAAAAACCAAAAATAATTTAATTTAGGAGTTATGATAATAAAATATTTTAAAAAATAATGTTTTTATACGGTTTGTTTTAGAACAAAATATATTGTTTAAAAAATTAAAAACAAAGTTATAAAATATTGATATCACTGTTTTATTACTTATAGTACTTACTTATACGTAATTTCAGTCATATCATATATTAAAATATCATTTTATTTTTCATAAGTTTTATTATATTAATATTTTATTTATTCAACCCGTGTAATACACGGGTTTTCTAAAACTAGTACTATAATAAAAGAGTAACTTGAAGTGCCACGTGGTAGCACCACAACCATCCTCATCAAAATTTTCCCGTCTTTCTCTCATCTTAAATAATTACCTTAATTACTAATAATATTATTTAATATTCTTTTACATTAATAAATTAAAAAATAGATCTACTTATTAATGTTATTTCTAAATAAATAATTTTAATATAAAATAATAAAAATTTCTAAAGCATAAAACTTTTTAAAAATATGAAATATTTTAAAAGTGGTATTTTTAAAATTCAATTTTTCAAAACCAAAAATAATTAATTTGGCAGATATAATAAAAATTTTTAAAAATAACATTTCTATACGGTTTGTTTTAGAACAAAATATTTATTTTTTTGAAAAAAATTTAAAAACTAAATTTTAAAAGGTTGATATCACTATTTATTAGTCATAGTTATTTCTCATATGTAATTTCAGTCATATCATATCTTATAATATTATTTTATAATTAATAAATTTTATTATTCTAATATATATTTATTCAACCCATGTAGACGGGTTTACTAAATCTAGTATATATATATATATATATATATATATATATATATATATGTTAGAAAAATGAGAGAGGAAAGAAAAAATAGATAATTAATTAATTTTTAATTGGAGAGAGAATTTTATTACTTGACTATTATACTCTTTTCCTTAATTAAACTCATTTAATGACATATATATTTAAGATTTTAACCCTCTTTAGTAATAGCCATTGATCTACATAATCATTGGGTAATATTAGTTCTGGGGTACTTAGAAAAAATAAGTTTTGAAAAAAACCTAACCCTATATATGTGTGTCAAAACAATCAATAGTTAATGTTAGTTCGGTGAGTTCTCGTTTAAACTGAGTCCTGAAAAGAACCTAACTACACACACACACACACACACACACACACACACACACACACAATATATATATATATATATATATAATATATATATTGTTAGTATCTTTTCAGAACATACTTTATTTTAAGAACTCGTAGAACTAATATTAACTATTGATTATTTAGATCAATGGTTTTGAATCATCTGTTGCCTTCAAGATAAAGTACATCATAGGTAAAAGTAAGCCTAAATTTATGAAGAAATAAAATCAAAAAATTCAAACTGACAATAGTTGATGATAACAGAGCCAGAACATGAAAACTAAAAAGATAAAGGTAAAAATAAAAAACATTGAAAATTAACACATACCCACAAGATCTGCTAAAATATAACAATCAGAAACAAGAAATGAGAGAAAGGTTGCGGTGTTGGTGGCAGTGGTGGCGGCGATACAGGTGGCGGTGGCAGCGACAGGGAGGTGTGCAGGTGGCGATGGCGTGGAGATAAAAGAGAGGAGAGAAGGATGAAAGAGATGAGATGGTGGTATGCTCGTGGTGGTCGGAAGGGAGAGACGGATGGCGTGAAGGCGGCAGAGGGGAGAGGGATGACGTGATGGTGTGCACATATGCTCTGGAGAGAGAGGGATGGCGTGGTGGTGTGCAGGTGGCGGTGACATGGAGATGAAAGAGAGGAAAGAGGGATGAAAGAAAGGAGATGGTTGTATGTTTAAGGATTTTAAAAGATAAAACCAAAGAAAAAAAAGAAAAAAAGTCTTTGAAAAGATGTTTCCGACTAAAGCATAAAACAAAAAAAGTAAATGATCAATATGTCATTTATCTAACCTCCACATTACTAGAAAACTGTTAATAGATGACGCGCAAAAGATGACGTGCGAAAAAAGATGACGCATATTTACGCATATCATAAAATATATGTCGTATTTTAAAATATTTTAGAAAGGATGACATGCATTTTTGTGTGTCATCTTTGTTTGTCATTTTTTAAAATTTTTATAATCTACCCGCCTAAAATATCGACGCCTACTCCCCCCTTTTCTCTTATTTCAACCCCTCCGGCCCCAAATCCCCCAATCCCCCAATCCGGCCCCCAATCGACCACTACCCACCACCGCCCAATCGACCGCCACCCACCACCGCCGCGCAGTCCCCTCCGGCCACCCCACCGCCGCATAGTCCCCTCCGCCAACCACCGCCCCGCGACCTTCTCAGGTGCAGTCGACAACCACCACCGTCCGGCGAATCTTTGTAGATTATAGGATATCTACACCGTATTTGCCTATGAAACCCTAGGCATCTAATCCAAAATTCCTCTTTTCTTCTTCTGTAGAAGACTAATCAAGGCTCGGCAAAACATTTGAAGATTGAACAAAGACGAAGTCTGAAAACAGACTGCATGTGCGAAAACCTGATCCACGCGAATTGAAGAAGTCACGCGAGAAGCATATCATGCGAAATCAAGTTTCCACGCGAAGAGAAGCTTCCACGCGAAAGTCTCAGCCGCGCGAAAAGCCTGTCGCGCGAGAACTCAATGTTTAGTATAAATAGCTTAGTTTCGTTTTGTAATAAAGTTTTTCGTTTATTATCATTCTGTACTGTGCGAAAACTGCACAAGACCTTTCATAGGTTGTTTGATTCAATCAAAGAAGCATTTCGTGTTCAATTCAATCTTCTTTCTATCCAATCATGTTTACATTCCGCATTCACGTGATTGAGATCGTGTGTTATTGATTTCTGGGAGATTTTCAAGGATTTACAATTGGTATCAGAGCATCAGGTTCTGAACCACGATTTGGAAGAGATTTGGATTGTGTTTTACTCGTATTTGAAGAAATTCATCATGATCACTTTAGATTCTGATATGGAGATGTTATTCTGCTCGATTTTAGAGGATTTGGACTGATTTGGACCGATTTGAACTGAATTAGTGGACTTTAAGTGAATTTTAATCAAAATTAAGCTTAAATTGATCTAAATTCATTAAAATTGGATTAAAATGGGTTCAATCAGACATATTAATTGTTTTGGAGGGGGTTCTCGCTTGAACTAACTGTTGGAGATTCGATTCTGCACGAAATTGACGATTTTCGCGTGATCCGTAAGTTTTCGCGTGCGAAAAAGGGGTGTTTTCGCTGAGACAGTTATATTACCTTTTTGTGCGATTTCGCATGAAAGGTAACTTGGAAATTCGCACGCACTGCTATCTCGCGCGAAAAGTTGTGACGCGCGAAAACTCTTTTCGCACGACTTCTTATTTCGCACGAAACCTGATATTTGCCTTTCTGATCACTATGGCTTCAACAACACCGAATTTGAAGCATCTTACTGCTTCACTTCATCTAGACACAGAAATTGGTACTGGTAACAAGCCACCGAGGCTTCTCTGTGAAGATGATTATACCGATTGGGCTTTCCGATTTGAGAGATATGTTATTTACATGGAACCGAAGATGTGGAGATCAATCCAGTATGGTCCTTACATTCCGTTGTATAAAAATGATAAAGGAGAGATGGTTCAGAAACCTGAACACTTGTGGGATGAAGATGACATCAAGAGGTTGGAACTGGATGATAAAGCTTATGCTGCCATTACTATGGCACTGACTACTGAGATTTCATAAAAGTTTCAAGAGTTCAGGGGTGCTAAGGTATTATGGGATGCTTTGGAGTCTCAGATTATGGGCAACAAAGACATGAGAGAGAGCAAAAAGAATATGTTGAATCAAGAATTCAACATGTTCAATCATATTGTTGGTGAAGAGCTGGAAGCTCAGATGGCCAGGTTTGTTAGACTAGTAACAAAAATGAAAAGTGCGGGTATTACTCTGGAACCCATCACTGTGAACAAGAAGTTGTTAAATTCACTTCCTTACAGTTGGAATAACAACTGTACTTTGATCAAGAGAACCAAAGACTTGTATACTCTTCAGTTGACTGATCTCATTTCAACTATCAAGTCTTATGCAATGGATGATAAGCAGCGAGCTGCTAATCATCTCAGTTCTCTGGGTGCTGAAGGAACTGCTCTCTATGCAAAGATGGCTAGTAATCCGAATTACTATGTCAGTTATACACAAATGTGTCAGCAACAACAATCTGGAAGTGCAGCATCTTCTTATATGCAACCAGCAGTAAACCATCAAGTTCATGTTCTAGCTGTTCAACACTATTCCCCAATCATCCATCAACAAGTCTCTCAATCTCAAGATTCTCATAGTGGTCAACATGCTTATGTTGCTACCACTAATCCATCAAAGCAGACTGTTCAGATTGCTGAGGAGCATCTTGCTCTTTTCACCACTTTCATGTCAAGTTATGAAGCTTTCATGGCCGGAAGACTTACTGCTCCAAATGTATTGGTTGATGATCTTCAACAAGTCAATCCTGATGATGTTGAAGAGAATGACATCAAATGTCAAATGGCCATGGTAGTTTACAGGGCTAAGAATTTTGCCAGACGAACTGGGAGGAAAATGTTTGGCGTTAACAACTCTAGCAAAATCGGTTTTGACAAGACTAACCTGAGGTGTTACAACTGTGACAAACCAGGTCATTTCGCAAGAGAGTGTACTGAACCAAAGACTGGTCAAACTGAAGGCCCCAAGAAGATGGTGACTGTGGAGATAGAGCCGAAGAAAGACAAAGCTGGTACTTCTGGTGGTACTAAAGCATTAGTTTCCCAAACTAATGCTGAATATGATTGGTCGGATCAAATGGAAGCCCTTGATCTAACTTTGTCTACTGCATTTATCACGAAGATTGTTCCAGAACCAGAAGAAGAAGAAAATCTGTTTGCTGAATTCGTGTCTGATGATTTGTTGGAGGGTTTGTTTGCTAAAGTGGAAGAAGAGAAGGAGAAAGTTGAAGTAGAGAAAGTGAATACTGAACAAGAGGTTGAGAAAGTTGAAGATAAGGAGATAGTTGAGAAGAAAGATCAGGTTGAGAAGGTTGCTGAAGAAAAGAGTGTGATTGAAGAGTACACTGTCGAGCCTCCAGTCAAAGCACATGTGTTTATCCAAGACTGTTGATGTTGCTCCAGTGGAAGAACCAGCTGATGAATTGAAAGCATTCATGGTCAAGAAGGTAGAAGAGACTGAAGGGGAAACTTCTGAACCCAAGGTATATGATGGTTTGTGCAAAAATTCATGTGTTGAGAAAGTTCAAAAATACAGAGTTCACAATGAGAGCCTGATAATGGAAGTTGAAAAACTTCAGTATCAAGCTTGCAAACACAAGTCAAATGAAAATTTTTAAAGAAAACTTGAAGGTTTAAACAAAACAATATATAATTTAAAATTAAATCTTCATGATAAAGAATGTACTAATAATGATTTGACAAATAGAAACAATGAACTCGCTTTAGAAATTAATAGACTTAACAGTGAATTAGCCACGGCTAAATTGACTGTTGAGAAATTTGAACTTTCATCAACAATGGTTGAAGGAATAATCAAGTCACAAATGACTCAGAAGATCAAAGGAGGAAAATGTGGTGTTGGGTTTTCTAACATTGCTCCTCCAATTAATCATGATTATTCATGTTTACCTTCATCTGATAACATTTGTGATTCTGATATGGTCTATGGGATTGGTTTCTCTCCATCTCAAGACTTAAAACCTTCAGTCAAAGTAAATTTATCTATTGATCCTATCATAGTACCCAAATCTAAACAATCAACTGAAAACTTTTGTGCAGATAAATTGAAGGTGGATGGGTTGGCTGAAGAATGGGAGAGTGATAGTGAAGGAGAAAATGAGAGAGAAAATTTGAAAATAAGAATGTAAAAGTTTTACAATCTGATTGTAAACAAACTTTGTATGGAAATGAAAAGTTGGTTAATTTGAATGAGATTAAATCTAATAGTAAATATAATTTGAATGCAAATCAAAGGGTAAATCATATACTGAACAAGAGGTTGAGAAAGTTGAAGATAAGGATAGTTGAGAAGAAAGATCAGGTTGAGAAGGTTGCTGAAGAAAAGAGTGTGATTGAAGAGTACACTGTCGAGCCTCCAGTCAAAAGCACATGTGTTTATCCAAAGACTGTTGATGTTGCTCCAGTGGAAGAACCAGCTGATGAATTGAAAGCATTCATGGTCAAGAAGGTAGAAGAGGCTGAAGGGGAAACTTCTGAACCCAAGGTATATGATGGTTTGTGCAAAAATTCATGTGTTGAGAAAGTTCAAAAATACAGAGTTCACAATAAGAGCCTGATAATGGAAGTTGAAAAACTTCAGTATCAAGCTTGCAAACACAAGTCAAATGAAAAGATTTTAAAGAAAAACTTGAAGGTTTAAACAAAACAATATATAATTTAAAATTAAATCTTCATGATAAAGATGTACTAATAATGATTTGACAATAGAAACAATGAACTCGCTTTAGAGATTAATAGACTTAACAGTGAATTAGCCACGGCTAAATCGACTGTTGAGAAATTTGAACTTTCATCAACAATGGTTGAAGGAATAATCAAGTCACAAATGACTCAGAAGATCAAAGGAGGAAAATATGGTGTTGGGTTTTCTAACATTGCTCCTCCAATTAATCATGATTATTCATGTTACCTTCATCTGATAACATTTGTGATTCTGATATGGTCTATGGGATTGGTTTCTCTCCATCTCAAGACTTAAAACCTTCAGTCAAAGTAAATTTCTCTGTTGATCCTATCATAGTACCCAAATCTAAACAATCAACTGAAAACTTTTGTGCAGATAAATTGAAGATGGATGGGTTGGTTGAAGAATAGGAGAGTGATAGTGAAGGAGAAAATGAGAGAGAAAATTTGAAAAATAAGAATGTAAAAGTTTTACAATCTGATTGTAAACAAACTTTGTATGGAAATGAAAAGTTGGTTAATTTGAATGAGATTAAATCTAATAGTAAATATAATTTGAATGCAAATCAAAGGGTAATCATATACTGAACAAGGTTGAGAAAGTTGAAGATAAGGAGATAGTTGAGAAGAAAGATCAGGTTGAGAAGGTTGCCGAAGAAAAGAGTGTGATTGAAGAGTACACTGTCGAGCCTCCAGTCAAAAGCACATGTGTTTATCCAAAGACTGTTGATGTTGCTCCAGTGGAAGAACCACCTGATGAATTGAAAGCATTCATGGTCAAGAAGGTAGAAGAGGCTGAAAGGGAAACTTCTGAACCCAAGGTATATGATGGTTTGTGCAAAAATTCATGTGTTGAGAAAGTTCAAAATACAGAGTTCACAATGAGAGCCTGATAATGGAAGTTGAAAAACTTCAGTATCAAGCTTGCAAACACAAGTCAAATGAAATATTTTTAAAGAAAAACTTGAAGGTTTAAACAAAACAATATATAATTTAAAATTAAATCTTCATGATAAAGAATGTACTAATAATGATTTGACAAATAGAAACAATGAACTCGCTTTAGAAATTAATAGACTTAACAGTGAATTAGCCACGGCTAAATTGACTGTTGAGAAATTTGAACTTTCATCAACAATGGTTGAAGGAATAATCAAGTCACAAATGACTCAGAAGATCAAAGAGGAAAATATGGTGTTGGGTTTTCTAACATTGCTCCTCTAATTAATCATGATTATTCATGTTTACCTTCATCTGATAACATTTGTGATTCTGATATGGTCTATGGGATTGGTTTCTCTCCATCTCAAGACTTAAAACCTTCAGTCAAAGTAAATTTATCTGTTGATCCTATCATAGTACTCAAATCTAAACAATCAACTGAAAACTTTTGTGCAGATAAATTAAGGTGGATGGGTTGGTTGAAGAATGGGAGAGTGATAGTGAAGGAGAAAATGAGAGAGAAAATTTGAAAAATAAGAATGTAAAAGTTTTACAATCTGATTGTAAACAAACTTTGTATGGAAATAAAAAGTTGGTTAATTTGAATGAGTTTAAATCTAATAGTAAATATAATTTGAATGCAAATCAAAGGGTAAATCAGAAAGAAAGAATTGAAAAGGATTTTAAAAGTAGATTTGTTTCAAAAGGTTGAATTGAAAATGAAGAACATATTTTTAAAGAAACGAATTCTTGATTCTTTAAAAATAAACTTCATTATAATGCTAACCTTGTGAATCAAGATGTTTGTAGCCCAGATTTGCAAGTGAATGATTCTTTTGCATTCAATCTGAAAATTCAAAAGCCTGGTCCTTCTCCAGCACCAATCCGTATATCTAAGCCTGGTCCTCCTCCAGCAAATTCAAAGTCTGGTCCTACTCCAGCAGAATCAAAGACCGTTCCTATTTCAACACCACCAATCCCAAAAGTCAAAACTGCCAAATCTCCAATCCAAAGTGGTCATAATTCTTCGATTTCCTCGAATCTGCAAAAGATGAATTTGCAATTGTCAAGCATGGCAAAGATTCGAGAGACTGTGAAGAAAGTTAAACCTAGTCAATCTGACTTTGGTTTTTATGACAATTTTCATAATTATCATCCACAGTTTGTTTTCCCACACACAACAAAAGAGATGCTATCAGTGTGGAAACACAAATCATTTGGCAAACAATTGTCCTTTTCGACAAAAATCATTAAGTAAACAAAGATTTCATAATTCTATTTCTCATAATAGAAAACTGTTTTTCACTCATGGAAAATTTCAAATAATATGAAATCAAAGGTTGTTAATGATTTTAATGTCAAACGGGATAAGAATTTGACTAATGATGTAAAGGAAAATGTCAAGCTTAAAAGCATAAATGAGAAGAATGATGTGCAAACAAAATATAATATATCAAATCATTTTGTCTTGCTGCAACACATAATGTGCTCAAGTCATGTTTGACTTGGGTACCAAAAACTAAGTAATTTTGTTACTTATGCAGGGACAACCGCAAAAGGCTATTGAAAGTCTATGGCATGTAGATAGCGGTTGTTCAAGACATATGACTGGTAATTTATCACTACTACAAGATGTTCAGTCTTACAACGGAGGGAGAGTGATTTTCGCGGGGGACAAAGGAGGACGTATAACCAACGTGGTACAGTTACAATGGGGTCCTTAGCTTTGAGAATGTTAATTTTGTTGAGGAATTAAAACATAACCTGTTAAGTGTGTCTCAAATCTGTGACAAACAATATTCTACACACTTTACTAATAACGAATGCTTAATCTTAAAACCAGGTTTGTTGTTCCAGATGAATGGATTTTGATGAGGACTCCGAGAGACAATGACACATATCTTCTTGATATGCATTGTTCTAATTCTTTGGTAACAGCTTCTTGCTTACTATCCAAAGCCTCGGAGAATGATTCCATGTTATGGCATCGTCGATTAGGACATGTCAATCTTAAAAACATGAATAAACTTGTACGTGGAAATCATGTTATTGGTTTACCTGAAAAAGAATTTCAATTAAGTGAACATTGTTTGTCATGTTCAAAGGGTAAACAACATAAACTTCCTCACAAACCAGTTGCACACAACTCAGTCGAATCAATCTTACAACTCTTACACATGGATCTTTTTGGTCCAGTATGTGTTTTAAGTTTGGGTCGAAGATCTTACTGTCTGGTTGTTACTGATGACTTTTCTAGATTTACTTGGGTGTTTTTCTTAGCATCTAAGGATAAAATTCCACACCTTTTGATCAAGTTCATTACTTTGGTGGAGAATCAGACAGAGAAAAAGGTAAAATGCATCAGAAGTGACAATGGGACAGAGTTTTGCAATCAAACTCTGAATGAGTTTTGTGAATCCAAGGGAATTGCCAGACAATTCAGTGCTGCTGGTACTCCACAACAGAATGGAGTTACAGAAAGAAGGAATAGAACATTGATTGAAGCTGCTAGAACGATGATATCTGCTGCCAAATTACCTTTGTTCTTTTGGGCTGAAGCAGTAAATACTGCATGTTATGTTCAGAATCGTGCTTTAATCAACAAAAGATTAAATAAGACTCCTTATGAAATATTTTATAAACACAAACCCAAAGTTAAATATTTTAAAGCCTTTGGTTGTTGTTGCACTTTGTTGCATACAACTAAATCTAGCTCAAAATTTTCTGAAAAGGCTGATGAATGTTACTTTGTGGGATATGCTGCCAATAAAGTTGCATATCGTGTTTATAATAAAAGAACTAGACAAGTAATCGAGTCATTTAACATTGACTGGCACGAGCTTAACATAACTGATGCAGGTTCAGCTCCTTCATGGGTTTATGATTATGAATCTTTGTTCATAAATTTTAAAATATCTAAACCTTCATCTGCAGATTCTACTTCTCAAGCAATCTCCTTGGACAACAAAATCATTGAGGAACTTCATCCTTGATATCTGATGATTCTGCTGTTGCTTCATCATCCGAAGATATTCCTATAGCTTCTATACCAGTATCTGCCTGTTCTGAGTCATTAGCTGTTCCTTCAGAACAAATTCCTAATCAGGAGCTGGAAGAATTGTTGAGTTCTCCATTATCTTCATCTTCTTCAGAAACTATACATACACCGATAGAAATCATTCAAGTTCCATTTGAAGAATCTCCAATATGTCTACTGCTTCTGAAACTCCTATTTCAGATGACACACTTGAAGAAACTATTGTGTATCCATCTCAACATTCTGAAGAGGTTATTGATAATGTTGAACATATTACCAATTTGGAAGATGGAATGGTTGCAGATGAGATTCCTAAATTAAGAATACATAAAACTCATCCAACTGAAGCAATCATTGGTCCTTGCATGAAGGTGTAATTACCAGAAGTCGATCAGGGACAATCAACACATGTCTGTATGCTTGCTTTTTATCACAAATAGTGCCCAAGAATGTGGAAATGGCACTCAAAGAAAATAGCTGGATAGAAGCAATGCAAGATGAGTTGATGCAATTCAAGAAGCTCAATGTTTGGCATCTTGTTGAACTTCCAAAGGATAAGCTTCCGATTGGAACAAAGTGGATTTTTCGAAACAAGACGGATGAAAAAGGTGTTATAGTTCGGAATAAAGCACGTCTTGTGGTGCAGGGATTTTATCAAGTTGAAGGATTGGATTATGAAGAAGTGTATGCTCCAGTTGCAAGACTAGAAGCAATACGCATATTCTTAGCCTTTGCTTCATACATGACTTCAAGGTGTACCTGATGGATGTTAAGACTGCATTTTTATACGGAGAAATGAAAGAAGAAACCTATGTTTGTCAGCCTCCAGGATTTGAAGACCCAGATCATCCTGATTATGTATACAAGTTGGATAAGGCACTATATGGTTTACATCAAGCACCTCATGCTTGGTATGCAACTCTGACTGAACATTTGCTTGCAAATGGTTATTCAAGAGGTGCAATTGATCAAACCTTATTCCTACGAAATCAGGCGATGATATTATTTTGGTTCAAATCTATGTCGATGATATCATTTTTGGCTCTACAAATGAAAGTATGTGCATGGAGTTTGAAGTAGTGATGAAAAAAAAATTTGAGATGAGTTCCCTTGGAGAAATTTCCTTTTTCTTAGGTATTCAAGTTACTCAATCTGAGACTGGTATTCTCATCCATCAAGAAAAGTATGTTCAGACTATTCTTGAGAAATACAAGTTTCAAGATTCCAAAGTAGCTCCAACTCCAATGGCTTCCGTCCTACTCTTACTCCAGATCCATTAGGAGAATCAGTTGATCAACATCTTTACAGATCGATGATTGGTTCCCTCATGTATCTCACTGCAAGCAGGCCAGATGTCATGTTCCCTGTTTGTCAGTGTGCCCGCTATCAAAGTGATCCAAAGGAATCACACATGAAAGCTGTCAAGCGGATCTTCAAGTATCTCAAGGGTCAACCTTAACTTGGTCTTTGGTATCCTCGAAATTCCGATTTCAATTTATTTGCTTATACTGACAGTGATTATGGTGGTTGTAACTTAGACAGGAAATCGACCACAGGAGGATGTCAATTCTAGGGTAATCGACTCATTTCTTGGCAGTGTCAGAAGCAGAACACTGTCTCCACATCCACTGCCGAAGCTGAATATGTGGCTGCTTCGAGCTGTTGTTCCCAGCTTGTCTGGATTCAGCAACAACTTCTCGATTATGGTCTCAACATTTATGACACACCAATTTGGTGTGATAACACGGCAGTTCTAAACATCGTGAAAAATCTCATTCAACACTCAAAACTAAACACACTGACATTCGCATCCATTTTATCCGCGACTGTTTTGATCGTAAACTTATTCATCTAAAACAAGTGCCGTCAACTGAAAATATCGCTGATTTATTTACCAAGGCATTTGATCATTCTCGATTTGATTTCCTTGTGCAATCATTGGGAATGTTTAACTTTGGATAAATTGGTTTATTGAATCTTCACATAAAGATTTTCAATTTTTTTAATAAAGAATAAAATTGCAATTGTTTCTTTTTCTTAAAAGGACAATCACAATTTTAGGGTGGAGAAAATTAGAAAAACAAGTTCTGAAAAATATTTTTGGTCTTAGGGGAGTTAAGATCAAAGGATTGCCAAAATCAAAAGAAGAAATTTTCATAATTACATGAGAAATGATATTACAAAGTTCTACAGAGTCTAAGTACTTTCAAAGGCTTAATACGAATAGACTTGGATTATGTTTGATATGTCGATAGGCTTTGCTTTCAGAACTGAAAAGATCATAATTGAGTGATTACACTTGAATTAAAGAAATATGATTTAGTGGGGAACATATCAGGATTCTATGCCAAAATGTTCTAACACAGACTGAGAGATATAATCTTGTCATACTCAAGCCTGTATGTGATTGATTCAGTGATTATCATAACTATATATATATATATAAAGGATAAAATACAAAAAGAAACAAAAAGAGAAAAACACAAAAAGAAAATAATTGAGCAAAAAGATGCCAAACAGGAAAGGCCATATAGGATATAAGATGCCAAGAAGCACAACAAATCAAAAGATATGTCTAAAAGACATACATACTATATGGTATATATTTTCTATTTTGAGAATAGTTTTTAACTTTGGAAGGCAAAATCGAAAGATGGGGCATGTAAGTCCGGATGGCTTGTAAGTCCTAAACATCTTGAGAGGGCAGACGTAAGTCCGGATGGCTGTCAGTAAGTCCTTAAACTTGTTAATATTCCGGGTTAAGAAATATTTCTCAGGCTAGTTATGCTCAAATATTTATATTTAGGAATACAATAAATGGTATCACTGATCATCAATGCATGGTTTAAGTCAAATTGGGGTGACTTGAAAATCTCGATAGTGTCTTGAAGGATAATAATTACTTTACAGAAGTTCTGAATATGGGATCCACTGACTTATATTAAATAAACACAAAACATGATATGTATCACTCATTTTGTTTCTGAGTAAAACCTGAAGTATAAGTTTAAAAGGACAAATTATATTGACAATCAACTTAACCAGTTATTTTAAATAAAGCCGGACAAAGTCTTAACTTGACAAAGAACTATATGATCTCATTATGAAAATTCTTATACAAAAACAAGCAAATCCGATCTTGATTCTTTAATTGTTTTCATTCTTTTGTTCTTTTGTATGTAAGTGTTTGTTTTTATTTCATTTTTATAGTGTTTTATGTTTAGGACAAATAAATAAAAAGAATTTTTGAAAATTGAAGATTCATTAAATTAATTGGTCACTTGGTAAATAACATTTTATGTTGACTTAATTCATTGAAAATAAAAAGATTGAAAGTTGTGTATAAATAAGAAAGATTTTAAAAGTTGAAAATTTTTGAAAAACACTGTCTCTCGCGCGAAAGGGAAAGTCACGCGAAAGAAAAGGTCTTGCGAAAGTTTCTGTCGCGTGAATCATCAGGGGTATAAGTAGCACAGTGTCCTAGACGAAATCACTTTTCGCCTAAATCACACCCGAAAACCACTTTCACATACCATCCGAAATCTTATTTCGCTTACATCAAAACTCAAATCAGTTCGTTCTTGCTTGAGATTCTGATTCATAGTGTGTTTTCATTTCACTCATAGTATGATTTTAAAGGTATATCTGGTTTGATTTGGTTACTGTAGCGATACAATGCTAAGGGGAACCTAACATCTTGACATTAAAATCTTAAAAATGGACTTTAAAGTTGAAATTGAACGATGAAATACACCTAATAGACTTAGGCGACAACAATGCTCTGGATTTCATGGATTAAAAACATGTTTTGATATGTTACTTTGACATGTGTATTGTGCGAATCGCACAAAAGAAATGAACGGAGGCGAAAAGGGGTTGTCGCGTGAACCTGGTTCTCGCGTGAGCTTTGGTTTCACGTGAAAATACAATTTTGCTTAAACCTAGTTTTCGCAAAGTGATTTCGCGTGGTTTCGTGTGACTGTTGTAGCTTGAATTACAAATGTCACACAGTGTTCATTTTCGCATGTGTTGGGTTTCGCATGACAGAAAGATTTGAAAATATTTTTCTAATTGTTGATGGTGTTGTATCAAATGGACTTATCACTTACAATTAGTTTTCGAATAATAAATCTTTTGTTGCTAAAATTTAAGTGTAGTATATGTATTCACATATTACTAAGCTTTGAAATGATAAAAGTGATAAAATTGTCTAAGTGTGAAACATCAAAAGTTAAATTGTTCTAAGTGCTAAAATTCTAAATGCATAATTAAGTTATATTAAAAGTGTTCTGATCTTCAGTTTGTTTTACAATGCAGATGGCTAATATGATGTTCAAAGCTAGTCACAACTGTATAGCTTACTTAGATAAGGTTCCTGAAGGAAAAGAGTTGTTCAATTCTATGATTGAGGGGCTGAAGAACTCAAGGATTGTTTATGCTATTTCTGCTGATCCAGCCATCTATTCCGAGTTGATAGATTCTTTCTGGAGCACTGCTGCTCTAGAAAAGGCCAAGCTGGAAATCAAATTATCACAGCCACTGTAAAAGATAAAAGGGTGACAGTTTCTCAAGCCATACTAAACAGAGTTCTTCTGTTTAATGACCAAGAGGGAGCACCAACAAGACTGGATGATGATGTTGTTATGGATTGTCTATCTCGGATGGGATACGAATATAGATATCCAAGTTTGGAAAAGAAGTGGTTACCATCTTACTGGAAATATTTATTTCATGTGGTAATTCACTGTCTGAGTAATTTGAAAGCTGGCATGGATAGTCTAAGTGCTGTGTTTGGATCTTTATTGGTTTCTCTGGTGGATGATATTCCATTCAGTATTTCTGGTGTTATATTTCAAGAGATGCAGAAGAACGTTACAACTAATCTAGGGAGAAAGTTTATTATGTACCCGAGATTCGTGCAACTTGTCATCAATGATGCTTATCCAGAGTTTGCCACTTTGAAGTCTCCAAAGTATGTTGTTCAGGTCATCAAGAAAGACATTTTTACTCATCTCACTGGAGCACGTGGAAACAAGTGCTCAGGAGAAAGCTTTGCTAAGATTGGTAGATTTGCAGAAGTTGATGAGAATATTGGAGGTTTGGGAGGAGATGTTCCTGTTGATGAGGCACAGACTGGTGCTTCTACTTCTACTGCTAGAGATAATTTGGACGAAGAGATTGAGAAATTGTTTGAAGATGAGCCTGTACATGAAGGAAGAATGGAAGGTGAAGTGCACTCGGATTCTAGTTCCGAGACTGATAGTGACCAAATTGGTAATGTTCCTTATGTTCTTCAAACAAATCGAGCTCCTACTACTCCAACATATTCAAGACCGAATGATGAAGACAGGGATACTGACTATGTTCCTGAGGAGTCTCCTAGTACGTCTTCAAGGAGAAAACGTATGGCTATAAGGTGAGATTTTCCAACAAGAAAGAGAGGTCGAGGAATTGTACCCAGGAGACCACGAACACATGTGGTTGTCACTGAAATTGAGCAAGATCAGACAACCAATGTGACTTCTTCTGCTCCTGAGACTGAAACAGTTCCTGTTTCTGGAGCAGCCAATATCTCTGAGTCTGGCTTTTCTACACCTCCAAGGCAGGAAAACTTAGAGTTTGATGTTGACTCGTTTTTGAATACTCCTCCAGAGTTTCAAAGGAGAGAGGAATCAACTAGCACTCCTCATTCTATAACTCTAGAAGAAAGAGTTAAAAACTTGGAAAAAGAGAGTTTTGAAAATGTTAAGATGATTGCTGAGCTGAAGAAGGAAAAGAAGAAAAGTCGAGTCAGATTACCATGATTCATCTGGATTCTGCAATCAAAGATACAAGAATAGCTTCTCTAGAACACAGATGAAGAACATGTTTGATTATTCTTCAGGGCTGGAAAAACAACTGAATGAGCTCAGAGAATTCATTTCACAGACTTATTTTCATCAGCCACCAATCATAAGGTCTACAACTGTGATTGGTGAATCTAGTAGACGATCTCCAAGCCCTCCTCCCACTGAGAATGTTCCAGAAAAGGAAGTGGTCAACGAAGCTCAAACCTCCACTGAACAGCCAAGTGTTAGCACTACTGAGGATGTTCCTATTTCATCTGAAGTACCTATCACCGAAGCTTACACATCTACAGCTTTCGTTGAACCATAGCACATGTTCACTTTGCCTATTGTTCATGAAAAGGAGGATGAAGAGTTGGTTAATCATGCTGATTCTGATGATGACGAGGATGTCAATGAAGATGATGATGAAAATGATGATGATGATGGTGGAGATGATGGTGGAAATGATGGTGATAATGATGATGGAGGAGATGATGGTGGAAATGATGGTGATAATAATGATGGAGGTAATGCTACAGGTTTCTCTTCGAGTCCAACTGGAGATACTAACACTGATAATGACGATCGACCAAGTGTTAGTGATCCGGAAGGATATGATCCACTTGACCCGGCCACTGAGAGTGTGTATGAAAAGGAATTGTATTCTTTTCAACAATCTTCATCAGGAGCTGTTGAAGAAGAACTTGATGTGTTTGATTATTTGGATGATCAGAATGAATACACTGACATTTTTGGGAACGACCTTCAAGAGCTATTCAAAGACATCAATCTTGAAGAAGGAGAAATCCCCAATGAGACTGTGAGTGGTGAAACTCCTGCTGTTGCTACAAAGAAAGATTCTACTTGACAGATTGCTTTATTCACTAGAGGAGGATTGATGTTCAAAGCACCACCACCACCTACTGAAGCTCATTTCTATTTATTTCTAAGCCTAAGCAGAAGTATGGTGAAATGTCTCATGTCATTAGCTGGGGTTATGATGGCGAGAAAAGGCTGTATGTAATTAAAAGAAAGAATGGAGAAATTGATTATCTGAAAAGCACACAAGACTTCCATACTCTACGTGCTGCTGATCTCTACTCCATGGCAAAGCTTCATTCTTTAATGAAAGCAATTACAGTGAAGCTGAACTGATGAGATCTATGATACGAAGGGAGATGCGCACAAACTTCAAGGATTTTAGACTGCCAAATCAAAGGTGATTGATGACTCAACAAGAATTGATGAAAAGACTAAAGCTCCAATGAAAATACGAGTCTATCAACATCCTAAATTTATCAGAAAAGTCCCTGTGCATGCTCCAGTTCCTCCCAACTCTTTAAAGCATTACTATCATGGAGATGTGAGAAGGATTCCGGTCACGCTGTGATCAGATGTACTAACAAGTCATTTCGAATCATTGATCCAGTAGACTTGATGAAGTTTGGCAAAGACGACTTACTCAATCTTTTACACTGCCCTATTACAGCTGATGAGTCCGTTTATTTTCTATCTTGCCAGTATATGTGGATGACTGACCGAATCCTTAAGAATAAATGGTATGCATATGCAGGAACGTACAAGAAAGCAAACGTTGATTTTGATTGATCATGTTTCACCGAGCCTAGGGGGAGATTGTAGAAGACTAATCAAGGCTCGGCAAAACATTTGAAGATTGAACAAAGACGAAGTCCGAAAACAGACTGCATGTGCGAAAACCTGATCCACGCGAATTAAAGAAGTCACGCGAGAAGCATATCATGCGAAATCAAGTTTCCACACGAAGAGAAGCTTCCACGCGAAAGTCTCAGCCGCGCGAAAAGCCTGTCGCGTGAGAACTCAATGTTTAGTATAAATAGCTTAGTTTCGTTTTGTAATAAAGTTTTTCGTTTATTATCATTCTGTACTGTGCGAAAACTGCACAAGACCTTTCATAGGTTGTTTGATTCAATCAAAGAAGCATTTCGTGTTCAATTCAATCTTCTTTTCTATCCAATCATGTTTACATTCCGCATTCACGTGATTGAGATCGTGTGTTATTGATTTCTGGGAGATTTCAAGGATTTACATCTTCAGAGATTCAATCAAGGTACATGAATTTCAATTATTTTTCACTCTCTGATGCCCTTTCCCTCTTGTATTGGATCATACATCTAGGGTTTGTCAATTTGTAAACGGATCAAGCATTAGAATTCAAGTAGAAAGGTGATAGGTCAGATGGGTCAAACAAGTTGAAAGTCATGCGAAATATTTTAATTTGTAAACCCTGGTAATTTGCTTTACTAAAAAGATGAAATTATCTGTTAATATTCAGCATGCTATATATTTATGAAACTAAGAAATCGTATAACAATGTGTTTACAGTTGGCTCAACACTTAAAGTGACACCTTTTAACCCATTATCTATCCACCCCTGCCCTTTCTACCAACTCTATTTATAATAGTTATTGCTGACATCCTTGTTTCTGAATATCATATATTAGTTTCATGTTATTTGATTGACTTCTCCTGTGGAACACATGCTGAGGATTGTTTAAAGAAGGAAAAAGATAGAGTCTTAAACTATCTACATACAAGCAATGAACCAAAGCTCTTATAGGTTAGTTTTTCTGATACATGTTGAAGTTTCAAAATTTAGAGCACATGTATTGTGGAGTTATTGCCACTTGATAATAGCAAGAATACGGTGATTGGTCTTACACATTAATTTTATATGCCAGTTGTAGTATTCTTGATATCTCTTTATTTAGTCATAGGAGATCATATTTTTTACATGTTCTTTGGCACACAAAGTTTCTAGGAAGGTTTTGGTTGCTTAATTTTACAGACATTATGTTTTGCACTCATAGTGGCCTTTCATTGGTCCAGTTTTGTTTTTAACTTTTCATATTTGGTCATATCTATGCTTGCTTTTTCTTGCGTTCATCGAATGTGCAAAATGAGTTGATGGTCGTATATAGCAGTCAATTACTAGAAAAAGAGCATTCTGGATGTCGTACCTTGCTTAGAGATGATAAGGTGAGGTGATTTCACATTAAGGATTTTGCATCGAGTATTT